>BTSX01000004.1:30098852-30328453 GCA_036245825.1 Pristionchus entomophagus
GTGAGTTTGGTTCCGAGGTCTCCTTCTCATCATTCACGGCTCAATTGGAGGAACGAAGAGAATTGAGCGGATAGCTGTATCTGGAAGTGAGTCCCTTCCCTTCCCTCCCTCTTTCCTTCTAACAACACCCTAAGGGGAGATCATACTCTCTCTCTTTCTCTCAGTCCATCTTGGGTCGGGAAGGGGGGGGGAGGGGGGGGGAGGGGGGGGGGGAAGGGGGGGATTAAGAATGGTTTGATCTACTCATCCTCACTTTAGTAATTCCTGCCTTCCACGTCGATTTCTCAGTGGATGATGACTCTTATGAACCTCTTCTTCAATCGAATGGACTGCCTCTTGTGGGTGACATTCCATTCAATCCACTTCCCTTCTTTTCTCTTCCCTTCTCTTCTCTTCTCAACACCTCTTCACTCTCAGTCCTTCTCTTCCCATTCTTCTCTCCAATATCAGAGCGAGAGAGAGAAAGGAGGGAATGTTGTTTCCTCCGTGAGAAAGAGGGAGAGACGAGAGGACCTTGTTTATGGTCTCAAAGTGGATTAGTAAAAGGGGAATGGAGAGAGTAAACTATGAATGATCCTTTCCTTTCATCATCCCTCCACTTTCAGTTAATATACTCTTCCCTGTCACATGAACCAATCTGGACCCACATGGATATTCTGGCTAAATCCCTTCGTCTTCGTCGATTATTCGAGTCCGCGGATGAGGAAGAAGACAACCTGCCACTACTCATACTCACTATATGTGAAAGTGGTGAGAAGAGAGTCAAATGAAGTGGAAGAGACTAAGAAACCGTGGGAAGGAAAAGGAGTAGACACCCTCATAAGGACCCCCTAAGTACTATGAGGGAGAGGGAGGGGGGAGGGGGGGGGAGAAGAAGAATAAGAGAGATTGCAGGATCTCCCACTCTCTCATTCGATGATTCTCCATACAAAGTGGACACAGTAGAGGCAGGTCTAGTCTCCATGTATGAAAACGAACTGAGAATTGTATTCAAAAGCTTCAGGTGAGCAAATAAAAAACCAAAATAATTTCCTGGGAGGAAGATAAGGAAAGAGTTGCTTTATCTCAGATCTTCTCTTCTTTTCTTCTCCTCAGCTCCTCAAGGTGATCTCCTAATAGCACAATCTATTCAAGGAAGAGTACAAGTCATATTCGATTTCGGTATGTCTCTCCATTCTCTCTTAAATACAAAGGAAGGCCGTGAAGTGACCGTGGAGTTTCCGAAAACGGTCTTCACCATAGATAGCCTATCCCTTTGGGTACAAGAAACTGCTTTTAGTTTTTGCCGAAAGACGCCCAGTGAGCAAGAAAATCGATAAATTTACTTGCATTTGGATCGCTAGCCTCTTCTCATCTTTCAAGCGTCTCTCTACCAGTGGTCTCGTAGCCTTGTGGGTAGTACGCTATACTTTTTCGGCCGAAGACCGTTTTCGGAAACTCCAACGGTCACTTCACGACCTTCCCTTGTTAGTGAGAATTAGTCTCTTAGGATCTCTCTCTCCATCTGAGATTTCTGGAGGAAGAGCCCTCGACGATGGAAAATGGCACGAATTGAGATGGATTCATCAATTCGATTCGGTATCCTTTCATTTGTATGTACTGTTAGATATATTAGTCTATCGGAAGAATCCACATATTCATCTAAACAGAGAAGATCGTGTTGAAAAGTAGTTTCAATGGCAGATTCATTCAATATCACGCCTGTCACGAGATAAACGAGCTGGAATCGGCTTTGAGCATGTCTAGGTAGGTGCTACAAGCCCCCGACATCTCATCGGGAGCTTCACGTTTTAACGCGATTATCTCGGTTCTGGTGTGATTTGACGAGAAAATGTCGCGTGAGTGACCCCTGGTTATTTTCCGAGCTCTATCGATTTATTCAAACACACATGTCTCAAAAGTGCTTCTGAACAGAGCAGTATTCCAAGATCAATAACTCAAAAATTTAGGAAAAATGTTCCTAATACTTTGACATGTTGCGTATCTCGATGAGCTCTATCGAATGAGTAGCTTGCTCCAGAAATAACGTTACCTTTGAGTGAATTCTGACCTTGAAAGCTTTTGAGATGATTTGAAATAATATTTCGCCTTCACCACACCGTTCATTTCGGTGAGAAACAATGAACGCGAAGTAGGTATGAAACATAGGCGAATGATGACCATTCATTGCTCGCGCTCCGAAATGAGCTGTCCGGTGACGATGAAAAAATTCTTCAAATCATCTCAAAAGCTTTCAAGGTCAGAACTCACTCAAAGGTAACGTTGTTTCTGGCGCGAATTACTCATTCGATAGAGCTCATCGAGATACACAACATGCCAAAATCTTAGAAAAAATTTTCCTAAATTTTTGAGATTGATCTTGGAATACTGCTCTGTTCAGAAGCACTTTTGAGAGATGCGGTTTGAATAAATCGATAGAGCTCGAAAAATAACTAGGGGTCACGACATTTTCTCGTCAAATCACACCAGAACCGAGATAATCGCGTTAAAACGTGAAGCTCCCGATGAGATGTCGGGGCTTGTAGCACCTACCTAGACATGCTCAAAGCCGATCATAACTCATTTCACCATTTTTGCTTCATTCCCATTTCCAGCTCGTTTATCTCGTGACAGGCGTGATATATGCTCATAAAATATTATTCCGTAGGTCCAATTATTCATGGATGGAGTATTGGCTAATTCAACTTCTCCCTCTGGACTATATAGGAAACTTGATCTCAACAGCGAGGTTCAATTTAGTCAATTGAAGTTCTTCCCTGATTTTCATCCATTCTCAGATTTGGATAGGAGGTCGTCCATTGGATGAATTATCTCTCCCCCTCTCTCTATCCATTCAATCAACATTTCGTGGGTGTCTACACAGAGTCAATCTCAATTCCATTGATCTTCTCTCTCTCGCTCCTCCTCATATCAGATCTTCTTGTATGGTGAGACTCCCCCCCCCCACCCCTCTCTCCCCCCACCCCCCCCCCCCTCTCCCCCACCCCACCCCCCATCTCATGATTGATCTGCTCTTCAGATGGCATCCCCCCCTTCTCTCACTCTTTTCTCACAAGCGAATGCCATCGTTCCCTTCTCCTTCCTTCCTTTCTCATTCGAATTCCGTCTTGTATCAACAGCCACTTCATTCATATCGTATGACATTCATCAATTATCTCGTCTCTTTCTCAATTTTGACGAGGATGTCAAGAAGGACCAATTCATTTGTCAAATTCATTCCAGATTGAGGAATGCACTCAACGAAAAACTTGTATCTATCTCTGTTGATGAATCTTCTTCTTTCCTCCTCACTTCGAATTCAACAAAACACAAACAAAAAAGCAATCCAGGTGAGTAGTGAGTAATTCCCTTTCTCAATACTAATTCCATCATAGGGATCAATGTGGTCGATGGTTCATGGCATGCTTTCTCTCTCTCCATTCGCGCCTCTCGAATGGAAATGGAAGTGGATGGAGTGCGAGTACTCTGGCTGGAAGGGACTGAAGTTAGTATTGAAGGAGCTATCCCATTCACTCTATCTCCCTTCACATCAATCAATCATCTTCATTCAATAAGTGTAGATCAAAGAATATCTGAAAATATTAGAATAGGCGAACAAAGTTAATGAGCTGAGCTTATAAGAGGAATGATGGTAATCATTGTAATTGAGGTGAGATGGATGAGTGTGAATCTCGCGTCGATTGTCTTATCAGCAGAAGGGTGCTATCGATCCACCACTCTTGATCTACAAGGAATTCCCACGGAAGGAAAAGTGGAAAGAGGAATTTGTGATATGATCGATCGGTATATTTACTCATTGTGGAAGAGTGGATAAGGAGGGGGGGGGTATTGTGGGTTGGGATGATCTTCCTTCCAGTTGTACTATCTCTTGTACTAAAAACTCAGTTGTACTAACTCTTCCAGTTGTACAAACTCCCCTTGTCTCAATGGAGGAACATGTATTCAGTCTTCACTCCACTCACAAAAATGCACATGCAAGAGTGGATATCACGGAGACTTCTGCCATATTTGTGAGTATATAATTGTGAGAATGGAGAGGGAGAGAATGGAGATACGGGGAATTGACAGCTGAGAATCCACGATCATGCGAGGAATATTACTATATCAAGTCACTCAATGGAAGGAAATTATCGAAGAAAGAGAAGAAAGTGAGATATTGATGATACTCCAATCGATCTCATTTATTCCCTCAGGTGGTCATTGATATTGATGGAGGAGAGTCAATCCATCCAATGCAAGTGGAATGCTCAATCAAACCGAATGATATTGGAGAAGATACGGTTAGTGTGAGGGAATAGATGGATGGGGGGATGGGGGGGGAAGGGGGGGGGGGAAGGGGGGGGGGGGAGAGGGGGGGGGGGGAGAGGAGGAATGGATCCACTGTAGACAGTGACTCGTCTATCCCATCAAATGGTTGATCCTCTCCGTGTCACTGGTCATAGAAGAGCGGGAGAAGTGAGAGTCACTCTCGACTATGGAATTGATATGATGCAGATGGATAAACTAGTGGACTCATTCGAATTGTGTTCACAGGTATCTTCATCTATCTAACCGATCAGACGAATAGAGAGTTAATTCCTTGCAGTATATGAGATATGAATGCAAGGGAGGCGCTCGTTTGATGAGATGGGAAGAGGATCGATCTCCCTCTTCATGGTATCCACACTTCTCTCTATCCTCTTCTAATTCTTATCTCTTTCAGGTATTCTACTCGCCATGATAAACAGGTACACTATGAGTCATTTTTACTCTGCACGAAATAATCGATTCTTTATTTAATACCATTGTCGTAATTTTATTTGTGTTTAAATTTTTTTTTGTTTATTTTAATAATTAGCATTGTAGGGTTTACAATGGTCGGGGGCGCCGCCTTTCTCTCGTATGTGCTCATGTGCTCTCCATTCCAATTGCACCTCTAACAAGTCAGTCTCTTCTTCTTCTTCTCCTTTCCATTCTCATCTTCAGATTGTGTAATTGTGACAGTGGATTGGATGGGGTAGACGAGGGAAACAATACATACTCTCAACTTCTTCCCATCACTTCTCTATTCGTGGGAGGGACTACCGTAACCTCGTCGGTTGCCGTTTCCATCGGACCTCTTATCTGTCAGAACAAATGTGAGAATGAATAAAGGGATTAAAGGAGATAATGAAATCTTTAAGTGGTCTTCGAATCAATAACCTTCGTGGACAAAAACAGTCGACTCACTGGTCAATCGTCATTCCAAGGTCAGATCGATTCCTTCTCTCATTTTCTCAATAATCATCCAATCGAATAATTCAGATTCTCGTTTTTCTCTGTCTCTTCATCTCAAATTCACTTATCGTCAGATGAGTATTTTTACATGGGAAAGTATAGATTCAAGGCATTGGTTCAATCTTCATATTAAAGGTATTTAGAGATTTCATCCATCCCTACATATATTGAATGAACTTCTTCAGATGGTCAAATGATTGGGGAAGTTTCAATTGGAGGAGAATCGTTTGAAGTGAAGAATGGGAAGAAGATAAATGATGGATTGTGGCATGATATTCATTGGGATACGAGTACAGTGGGACAGAAGTAAGAGACTATTCCATTGTGGAGAGAGGGAAGGACATTGAATGCAGGTTGAGAGTAGATGATGAAGAGGAAGAAGACAGAAGGAGGATCATTCTCCCCCATACACTCAATTGGACCATTGGTCAGACGAGATTATCATACATTCTTATTCCTTTCATCAACATTCACAAAATACAATTATCTTTCTTGTGGAAATCTTATTAACCAGTCTGGTTCTAAGGTTCGAAGAGTCAAGGAAACGGAATGGATTCGCTGGAATGATTCGTAACGTGTATCTGAATGGAAATGGACTTCCACTTGGAATGATTGTCAGAGAAGAAAACCCGAATGGAATTCATGAAGGAGAGAAAGGAAAGTGAGTATATCCAATCATTCTTCCATCACATCAACCATCAATATCCAGATGTGGTAATCATCGATGCTCAAATGGAGGGAAATGCATAGATCATTATGATGCGTATTCATGTGATTGTTCTCTCACTCCTTTTGGAGGGGAAGATTGCACGAGAGGTGACCCCCCCCCCCCCTACTCCCGCCCCCTACATATCTCATTCAGATCATTCAATGTGGATTGGTCTTGACTCTTCTCTCTCCATTCCATGGCAGAATCCCTCTCAAAGTTCATTGTGTCATAGATTATCGATCGAGACTTCATCTAAGAATGTTTCTCTCGTCAAGAGTAGATCATTATTCGGAGAGGCATCCTTCAATCTCTCCCTCACTCCTACAGGTACTCCATCCAGTCCCCCCCCTCCCCCCTCCCCCCCCCTCTTTTCCCTCTCCTCAAATTCCTCTCTAGGTCGTATTTCCATTTCTGTGTCGGATGGTATTATTGTCAACAAGAGTGAATCCTTCGGTAACATTGATCTCTCCGATCAAATCATTCATGATATATCATTTTGTGCATCTTCCAACTCATTCAAACTCACAGTGAGACCTTTCCTTTCCTTCTTTCCTATACTCTATCAATGGCAGGTCGATGATCAAATTGCTTTCAATCTCGCGGGAAATTTCACATTCTTCAAGTCATTCAATGTATGGCAATTAATAGATGAAAGTGAGCCAATCTCTTTCTTCTCCATTAAACGGGAAAAGAGCTAAAGAAATAGAAGGGAGACAAAGATAGAGAGTGGATATCCTCTTCAGAATTCATTGGTTGTCTCTCTCGACTCCAAATCGGTTCTTCATTTCCACTGAAAGATCCATTGAACTCGAGATTGAAAACAAAAGGAGATCTCAAATACGGAAGATGTCCTTCCTCCTTCATGTAAGGCACTCAATCTCTCTATCTCTCTTACTCTCATTTCAATCCCAGTCAATCATCTCCATATCCATATCCTTCCAATTCTCCAAACTCTGGAATATCAATTGGAATGGATCGAACTTCATCATCTCCCACATCATTTATCTCAATAGCAGGTTTTCATCTTCCTTCCCTTTCTTCCTCTCTAATCTCTTCTCTCTCAGGTGTTCTTGGTTTCATTCTCCTTTCCATTCTCCTTTTATCTCTATCTGCTCTCATTTGCTACATGAGATCTCGTCCGGAAGGAGTCTATGATACAAATGAGGGATGTTCTCTCCCTCTTGATCATCCCAAGTCCAGTCCATCTAAATCGGAAGAACCATTAGTCGATCACTCACTACATGCCACAGAGAAGGAATACTTTTGTTAGTAGGACAGCCTTACTCTACTAATTTATATAACGCTTTTAAATTACACTTTACATTCGTTGTCCACAATCCTTATTTTTCAAAAGCATATTTTTCAAATGGGTATCTTATTTGAATGTGATTCGATTGTCCTACTTCACTCCCCTGTATTTATGTATCATTCCTGCATCACTTAATAATTTCTAAATTCGGGTTCGAAAAGTCAAAGTATTTCCTCCCTCAAAACGAGTCCATAAGAATCGATTGTGCTATATCTCATATTCCTTCAGATCTCATCCATTCTTTCATCCATTATTTGTTAGACATTGCGATTGTTCATTAAGTTCGCCGTGTATTCACTTTTCTCGTCATAAAGTATGAGATTGTGAATGGAGGATCACAAGCAGGTAATTGAAACTAGATAAAGTCAGACTAAACATCACATATCGAGATATCGAAACGAAATGAATATATGAAACAGAGAATGTTTGAAGACCCGGATATGAAATAGATCGGAGACTATGCAAAATAAGGGAGGGGGAGGGAAGGGGGGGGGGGGGGGAAGGGTGGAGGAAGGGGGGAGGGAAGGGGAGGGGAAGGGGGAGGATGATCAGTCAGGACAAGGTGATTCCTTCGATTCTTTTCCATCTTTTGACCCTTGAGTACTCTCTCTTGAATTGTTTTTGTTGTGTGGTGAATCCTTTCTTCTGAACATATCGTGATGAATCTTCTTAGAATTGGAAGAAGGAGTAGAAGAGGAAGGAAGATTGGGGATATCCGATGAAGGATATGCATCCAATCCACGAACAAATTTATGTCGTTTCTGTAATTAGATCTCTCCCTCGAAAGGAAGTACTTTCTAGAGCAATAGTAACGAAATATCTAATTTGATTGTAATAAGCGCAATAATGTTTTTTTTTTTAAAAAGACTATAAGGGATAGTTTGGCTTACGACTGTTTGATCTTCATTTTCCATTCCATTTTCTTCTCTTTGTTCCTCTTCCAATCTTCTCTCTTCCCATTGTAATCCATCACTTTGAAGCGAAGAAGGAACAGAAAGATGCCCCATCTGATCATACTCAAAAGTATTTCATTCATTGTTCATTTTATTTTAATCTCACATCGTCTCTATCTAATGTGAGAGTATCAATCTTCTTCTCTCCTTCTCCTCTCTTTCCTTCTTTCTCCATTCCATCTCTTCGACTTGTCGCCAATCTTGTTGATGGAGATCGCACTCGGGCGGATAGGTCAATCTCAATCGCAATGAATGGAAAGAGGGGGGGGGGGGGGGGGGGGTGGGGGGAAGGGTCCTCTGAAACCTTGAGTGCCGCGGCCTCCTCTACCATTCTATCGTGAGAATGCAATAGGATAACAGCATGTTCCGATCCGACTCTATCGATTGTTTGAATCACCTTTAATTTCAATTTGTATTCCTTTAATTGATATAATCTCTTACCTTTCTCACAATCTTCTTCCAATTGTTAATAGCTTGTTTTCTCTGTTTTGCTCTTGTTTTCTTTGTCTGCTTGATAACCATCAATCCTCTCGTCTCCAGTCCAACTTCATTTGTCTCAATCATTTCATTCCCTTTTCCATCAATCTTTTCTATCTCTCACCTCGCTCAACTTTATACTGTATTCCAGTTGGCATTGAGCCAACTTCTCCTTGTTCACTGATCGTTCCAAGACCATCACTATTTGAGCATACTGTAAATCAATCGATTAATCGATTGAATAATCGATTGAATATTCACTTGTTGTCTCCATGCTTTCTCTGCCTGAGCGATCACAGTAGTGTACGTGTTACCCATCATACTGTAAGGGGGCGGATGCTGATGGGAGGGGAGGGGGTGGGAGAGAGAGAGAGAGAGAGAGGGAGGGGTGGGGGACTCACGCGATGAGAATGTTGATCATCATGATTGGCATTACAAACATGTATAGTACGAATAGAGTTTTAGTGAGAGCTTCGTAGTTTGCACATGCGAATTCCTCGTACTCAAAGGGAATTGAATGAGTGAGGAATATCTACTCTCATTCCCTCATTGCCTCATCTCCCCCAATATAGAATGATAAATGATTGATTGATGGACATACATCATATCCTCCCATACTCGCACGGAAAAGAGTGATGAATGTCTCCAGGAAGTTATTATATGTGTAGATTGTGTAGCCAGTAATGGGACAGAAATTCTGAAACAATTGATACAAGAATAAAATGAGTTCCTCCTTTTCCATTCACCTCATTATTATCCGGCAAATTTTGTTTCGCGTCCATATCCTTGCCCACGAAGTAGAAAACTGAAGAAACAAATAATGAGAAGGGGGAGGGGAGAGGGGGGGGGGAGGGGGAGGGGAGAGGGGGGGGGGAGATACCCTGAGAGAATGAAACGAGGAAGATTGCACTGATAATAGCGAATCGTATCATATCTCCAGCAATCATAGAATAGATCATTTGGACGAATGGACCTGTTAGTTTGGCACTTCTAAAAATGTCAAAATAAATAGAGAGTAAAAGAGGTTGGTTGTTGCCTGGCGAAGAATAGAAGGAACATCCAAGATCCTGGAAGCGCAAACACAAAAAGAGCTTCTTCCACTTCGTGTAACTGTAGTATTGTGTGTGTTTGAATGGAAATGTGAGAGATGTCAACCAATGTTAATAACCTCTAATATTCGAAAGGGAATGCACAACAGAAGGAGAATATTGGCTCCGATGAATATAATCTTGGCTGGAGCAGTTCGCTAAAAAGGGAAAATTGTGAGAAGTAAGAAGAGATTCACTCACTAAATTGCGAAAATATCCAAAGAATCCTTGTGTTCTCAGTTCTCCTAATTGTTGAACAAACACGAAGAAAAGACAATTGAGAATTGTGATTATCTCACAAGCTGTACGGATCTGAATTTAATACATTTGGAAACTCTTTTCCCCTAATCCAGTGCAAACAGTTACATTTCAGTTTATATCAGTTTAGGCTGTACTGTGACTGGACTTTATTTGAAAAAAGCTACAGATATTGTATAACAGGTAAGGTTAAACAAACCCAATCATCGAATTTGGGATCTCTCATGTATAGTCTTTCTCTCTCCGTTGGTCGGAGATAAACAACGAGAGATAGACACACCAAATGAAGGATGAGCAACGCCAATCGTTCCACTAACTTACGCTGCAATATTCACTTTGTTTCTTCTTCTTATTATTCTTCTTTGTTCGCATATTCTCATTCTTCTTCAGTTTCCACACTACTATAATGTCAGAAAAAGCTAGATATTTTGCATTGCTCGGGTTGTCACTTGAGGAGAGGGGTTCTCAGACTAAATGATAATAAAGGTGTGAGCTCACGAAAGCGAAAGCCTTCCATTTGTCAGCAAGGAGTCTCTGGATGACTTCACTCGCAATCATATCCAGATGTTCAGGAGTATTCCCATTGATTACTGTCATGAGAGCTGAATCGTAGTCTGGAATGCGGTGATTGTGAATGGAGGATGGGATTGGAGAGTCTACTCGTTGATCCATCTGGTCTTATTGTATCCAGTGTAGAGAGAGGATAAGCAGAACATGTCATGTCTGAGAATCTCCAGAATTCCTCAATTACAATAATTGTCCTTCTTATTATATAGAAATAGATCATAAATAGATAAATTCCTCACGACTTTCATTAGTTCTAACATCTCATCGAAGATTTCTTTTCTTCCCAATTTAGTAGCGAGAGTCAATGGAGTGAAACCAGCATTATTGACTATATTAGGAGCAGCTGGTTTTGCCCAATGACGAACTCCATATGAATACATTGACTGAAAGAAGATAGGAATGACAATAATCACAATTCTCTTTCAATGTTTTTACAGATTCCCCCTTCCCCCCTCCCCCTTCCCCTTTCCCCCTTCCCCCTCCCCCCCCCCCCCCCCCTCCTCAGAGTTGGGCTTCAATTTTTTCCGTCAAATTCGTCAAATACTGTTAGATCTCTCTTGCCCCCGTGCCCTCTCTCTCCCTATCCACATCAAGATTATTCTCATAGTCAATCTACGGATCATATTACGATCACAATTGTCCTAATATCAAACTGGTTGAGAAGATATTCGAGCTTTTGACGGATTTGTCAAATTGTCGATAACTTGTTTATGTTCTAATTTAGAAACTATTTTGGGGGTATCATTCGATTCGTGTGACGGAAATAAACATGATGAACTAACACTCACAGTAGGAAATTTCTACAAATGGGGATATGATCATTCCTGAAAATTTAGACGCCCAATCCTGTAGTCCCCTTGAAGGGGTCGCCTTGAAGGGGTCCACTTCCCAGATAAAGCCTTCCATTTTCACTTTTGCTAGATATTATTGGGTGAACTTGACAGCGAAAATTGTCATTATTAGTGTTAGCCCTTCATAGAGTTCATATAGCGTTATCTTAGTTTTCTAATCGATTTAATTTATTGCCTTCCTTTCTTGTGATAAACTGACAGATGCTATTTATGGCCACTCTAGTCTCCGTCTCCATTGACTACTACGGTGTAATTGGATGAAAGAATGAAAAGAGAGAGAGGAAAGAGAGAAGGTGTTACTCACGCTCGAATAAGTAATCACACACATATGGAGAATGGTGTTCCCGAATGAATCCTGTAATCAAACACACGATTATATTGATAATTACAGGTTGTACAATAATATGAATAGATTAAGAGACCTGCATATTGGCATCTGCCCCGTATTGAATGAGCATATCATAGATATCCTTATTAGAGAAACAAGCAGCAAATGCAAGTGGATACTCTCCGTAGTAGGCATATCCTCAAATGATACTCCTGAGTACTTCCTCGCCCCTCTTCCTCACACTATATGATCGTTTCTCTTCTTCCTATTCCTGAGAGCTCCCCCTCTCTCTTCCTCTCTCTCCGCCTCACTCTCTCCCTCTCTCCCTCCCTCCCTCCCTCCCCCTCCACGGGGGCTCATGGGGTGGATAATTTGTAATGTATGGTGGAGGAGCATTTGAGCCCCCGTGCCCTCTCTCTCCCTCTCCACATCAAGATTATTCTCAATCACCTTGGTAGTCAACAACTTTCCCTGTAGTCTTGAAATCTTCTGGTTGGAAGAAATTCCCACTAGCACGAGCATTGACATCAGCCCCTGGAATATCACTCATTACCCCCCCTCCCCTCCCCTCCTCCCTTCCCCCTCTACCCCCCTCCCCTCCCCTAATCATCATCTTCTTCCGAATACATTACAATCTCTCACCATTCTGCAGCAGTAATTGACAAGTTTCATAATCATCGTGGACGATTGCTAGATGGAGAGCGGATTGACCTGGAGTCAACGGATATCGTGGAAGCACTCTCCCCCACCCCCCCCCCCTTCCCCCCCCCCCCCATGTCCCTCCTCCTCCTCCCCACCCCCCCTCCTTCCTCCTCAGCCAGCGTGTTCTCCACCTCTCCTTACATCCCTTCCTGACTCTCTCATATCTTTCACATGAACGAATCGAAATATACCCCGGAATGGGAAGGAATAGGAAGAAGAGAAAAGAGAAGAAGGGAGAGACATGGTAGGAATACGAAGAAGAGAAAAGAGAAGAAGGGAGAGACATGGAAGGAATACGAAGAAGAGAAAAGAGAAGAAGGGAGAGACATGGAAGGAATAGGAAGAAGAGAAAAGAGAAGAAGGGAGAGTCATGGAAGGAATAGGAAGAAGAGAAAAGAGAAGAAGGGACAGACATGGAAGGAATAGGAACAAGAGAAAAGACAAGAAGGGACAGACATGGAAATGGAGTCAAAGTGATGTGAGAGTGGAAGGTGGAATGAGTGGAAGAGAAAAGAGAGGAGAGAATTGTCTCGAGGGAATATGGGAAAGAAAGAAGAATGATAATTCAATGATTCTTCTCACCGAACATTTCATCTCCCAGATAGATATCATGTGCTAGGGGAGGAAAACGAATCAAAAGAATTCGCGCTATCTGAAAATAATGGATATAATCCATAAAATATGTACATCTAACAGGTGTTCTACAATAATAAATTGTATCAATTTTTTAGTTACCTCATAGCAGACTGGCTGCTCTCTATTCAAAAGTAGATGGATGATATTCTCTCCATCGATTCCTCTCTTATTCAATTTCCAACTCGCATAATGTTCTCGAAAACGTCGATCTTCCTTCATTTCGATCCCTTCTTCAGCCAATCCCAATTGAGTATTCTCAAATTATTGTTTTTATTATTTTAATTGATATTTCAATTATTCTTGAGTTTCTCTCTCTATCTCTCTCTCTCTCTCTCTCTCTCTCTCTCTCTCTCTCTCTCTCCTTGCCTCAGACTCGAGTTACCAATGGCAACAGTACCGTATATCGAATAGACAAGTGATGAAAACAAGTTAAGAGAATTGAAAGAAAATTGGAAAAATCTATTCGATTTACCAGTGTTTTCTTCCATTTGACATAATCAGCGAATTTAATCAATTGTGGTTTCGTCCCTTCGTTGTATAACATGGGAAGAATCTTTTCTTCGGCGAATCTAAGAACTCCTTCCTCTCCATCTTTCTCGTAGATTGAAATAAGTTCTCCTCCTGAACAGAGAGATCAAAGATCAACATACAATTTACTCATATAAAATGATAATTAAACATCACATTCAACAAAAATTCATAAGACTCAATCTATTAATTATGACAATAATTTTATTCAAATATAAACAATTAGAAATTTAATACTCTTATATCAAGATAATGGGGACTTTTATTGAAGAAAATCACAGTTTCCATTTCCCGAAACAATTTGGAAATAGGCGATACAAGATTCCTTAAGTTACAGCTAATGTGCTTCAAAATATACTAAAAATCAAACCAAACAAATTGAATATATAAGATATATCTAGTACTGACCTTTCCTGACTCCAACCCATTTGTAGAGATGATTCTTCTCCCTCTCTCGATAGAGATTACTCCATTTCTCATCCAAATCATACGCTTGTCGTCCCTCTCCTTTCATACGACTACTCAACGAACCCATTCCTTCGTGACACTCAAATCAATGTCTCCCTTTCCCTTCTTTCCTCTACCTCCCTCCCCCCTTCCTTCCTTCTTGACTCCGCCCCTTAGAGACATGAGAAGAAGTGGGAATGGAGAGAATAAGAGATGATAAGAGGGATGAGTAGAGAGAGGAGATAGTGGCTATTGGAGGGATAAGGGGGCGGGGCTAAATAGAGTAGGGAAGAGACGAGGATATGGTAACTCATCTCAATACTTCTCGTCTTTCACGCATTGTAATTCATATTTACTGAGAAAAAACAATGTACGAAGAAAAATTCGCAAGTAAAAGACGAATGAAGAAATAGATTGGATTGGAGGATGGAATTATCCCAATTTGCAGAAGTTTCTTATTACCTCCATTTGCTCTCAATCTTTAATATGAAGAGTAGAAGAAATACTACTGAAGACGAATAAAACAAGGATTCTCAATAGCAACACGAAAGAAAATAAGAGCGACTAGAAATAGACCTAGGTTGAAAATGAATACGAAATATTTGGCTCCTTGAGATCAAAATAATCTGAGATGTATCTCCACTCCATCTTAAATGGTAAAATATGATAGCTCACTCGTGCCACACCACTAAGTGTCACTAGTAAATTGGCTTGTCATCAATCTTCCTCAATCATTATAATGATCATTCTCATCCAGTATTTATTCTACAGTACTCGAACATCCCCATCATTTATGAACTTGCATGTCTTCATTATAGTTATTGCAAGAAAATAAACCGTTTCACTTGTTATTACGAACGGTCCAATCTACTGTGTTTAGCAATCATAAATAAGGGATTCAAGGCTTCAGTGTTTGTATTTAATCAGTGCATTTTGCGTCCAGGATCACATAGGAGAAAGATCGGGAATATTGGAAAGCTAAATAAATAATTAGCGAATATTTTGTTCCGCTCATCATGCCTACTGTATGCTAAACAGTCCATGACTCTAACTGAGTTTTTGAATCTTACAATAACTTCGACTTCATTTGAAATCTATGATCTATGAAATTTTTATAGATATTCGTTGTTTTCATTGTCATGAGTTATCTCGCAGTGATTTTTAGACTGAAAGGGGACGGAGGGAGGGATTGATGGACACATTCCCAATGGCATAATTAGAGACCGCAGAGGAGTATCTTCAGAAAAATACTAGGATCATTCCGTCCAATTTTCCCTACAGATTCGTTGCTGCTGAATCGAATACGAACAAAAATATATTTTAAAACTATTAAATAAACAAACTAAAGCAATTAATATAAATTGCGGCTTGAACGGACCCACGGAAATCTAGATAAATTATGTGCATTGTGGGGTGATTGGGAACAAGTAGAATGCGTTAGTGAAGACATAAACATATTTTTGCTGTAAGCACTATAATAAAATCAATTTCGAAAATACTAAAAAATAAGTCAGTTGCCGATAAAATCGGTTGTGTCATTGAGGCGAGGTTCAGCTATTACGATATTTTGCCCCGCACTCGCAACGACACTACTCGGTATCTAGTTATAACTAATTGGAAAATATTAATATTTCTGATAAAAAAGGAAAGCGGAAAGATTCTTATTTTTAATCTAAATTTTTGAATCTATGCGAGAGAGAGAGAGAAAAGAGCATATTATAATATTTATCACAGTCCAGGCCATTATCACACTTTTGACAAATCATACAAAAAAAAGATAAATAGATACTATACAATAAATAGAATGAGGTATGACATTGATTGAAAGGGGTCATGGATACATCAGCATCTCAATATACAGTAATGAATAATACGGGGGAGAAGAAAGAGGGCGGGAGCGAAATAAAGAGCGATTAGAGGGAGGAAGATGCCGAATTTCTGTTCAGTAGGGAAGTACAGGAGAGAAAGAAGAGACGCATCCATCAGAGCACTCTTAAACCATACAAATATCATCCAATCTAAGAGCCAAAATAATAGTCTTAAACGTATTTACACGTTAACAATTCATGCAGGAACTATTGATAGCATTTTGTTAGTAATGAATTGAGATAATATGAATATTTCCCGGTAATTCCCTTCGTGTTTTGTCTCACCTCTGCATTTGTGACAGCCTTCTTCAATCCATTTAATGATGGCATTCGAGGATTGGAAAGAGAAGAAGAAAGGGAAGAAATGGAAGAGGAGATTAGATTGGATAGATCATCCGAGAACTAAACCATTCCCTAATTTCCCTCCATCTCCCTCCTTCTTCACTCACCACTAGATTATCAATGTCCTTAATGAGTGATCTGAGTGCTCTAATCGAATGTTTAGTCCTCAATGACGAATCAACAATACTTCGAATTGAAAGACGAGTCAATTCCCATTGAGAAATTGGAACTTTCTCTCTTCTGCAATTTAATTATGTCAAATATCAGCTGAAAAACGGTGGTTTTATGAATGTGAGGGTGATACTCGAAGGATGGAGGTAGATGGGAGTCCATTCCAAGAATCATTCTCACTGATGATAGGACATTCTCAGTTACTCGATCGTCATTCACAATGACTCCTCCCCATTCAGAAATTGATGCTCCAGATACATCATCACTCTACAACCGTATTACTTGACAGACGAATGGAAATGGAGAGAGAAAGAGAGAAAGAGAGAGAATGGAGTGACCAACCTCTCCATCTAACATGATCATCTTCGTGTCACTGTGGAGAATGACTATCTTGAGTTGAGGATCGATTGATTGAGTGGGAGACACGAGGGAATCTATCTGTACAAACATTAATACTCAATATCCCATATTCCATAGAGTATTGCGAAATATAAAGAAAGGGTCTCTTCTCAACCTCTTTGAGAAGTAGATGGACATTCTGCTGTGTGATCGTCTCTCTGCCCTGCACATCTTCTTCCACCAATCCACCTAACTATAATGTTATTTTCATTCAACGTGTACATTTTTTTTAAAAAAGATTCCTCTCCCACGTAGATGATCTACCGACTATCGAACCGTATTTTCAATCACCAACCCCATATTATTCGTATTTTTATTAGATTAGTAATGACTCACGTATAGATCAAAAAGATGTTCACTCTTGATATTAAGAGTGGTGATATCTTTAAGAAGAGAAGCGAATCGATTGAGAGAAGGAAGAAGAATTGGATTGATAGTGGAAAGAAAAGATGAATGGACATGGACTAATCGAAGGGAATAAGAAGAGGATAGGGCATTGCAGTCCCAGGTGAGTCGTTTCTGAGATGAGTGAAACATTGGCTGAATGGACCACTCTTTCCTTAGAATATGCATAATGTTCATAACATGGTGGAGGAGACAAATGATACCTGGTGTTCGGGTGTCATAGTGGCTATGACCCATGGTTCTATTCGCTCACGAGCATCTCTTTTTACAATTAAATCCAAGTGGGGAATACCGATTAACACCTTAAGATAATAGTTGATTAAAAGATATTGCATGATTAATTTGTAAGTATCTCACATCGAATATAAGTGTATCGATCCTCGCAAGTATTTTGGATGGATCTTCCCCTTCTCTGATCTGTAATCCATTATAATTCCTTCTATCCCTCTCTCCTTCTCTTGCATTCTTATCTTCATTGTCTTCATTGACTTCATTGACTCACTTGCACGAGTGCCCATTTCCCCTTTGTGAGAAGAACAGAAGTAGCAGAGAAATGAGTCCATTCCTTTGATGGAATGAGAGCGATGAAGATATCAAGAGAAGAAGGAGGAGAAGGAGGAGAAGGAGGATATATATCCGAAAGAAGAGACGAGAATGATCTATACAACATCATCCACTTATTATTAACCATCGACACTATTTAATCACTCGCAAGATCTAAAGGCTTCGTTTTCGGGCTATAGGTACAGAGGGTTATTTCGAGTGAACATGGCCTATTTACCATATAGGGAACCCCGGTGCATGCAATTTCTACTATCTGTAGCTTTGAACATTACAGAGAAGGCATGCAATTGTACATAATATGATGATGTCGATTACCTCTTCTTCACATCGTTGACTATTCCCTCGATTGTCACTGGAAGAGGCTGTTGTCTTCTCGCGAATGAATTATCCAAGTACTTCTTAACTTCTTCTCCCATTCCATCAAGTGATGAATCAGTGACTACGATAGACACCTCTATACTCACTGATATATCTGAATGTGTACATCTCCCTTCCCCCTCCCCCCTCCCCCCTTTCCACTACGTACCCCCTTTATATTTCATAAAAGAAGGCAACTATAAGGTACAAAATAGACCAACTGGTCTTCTCTTCTCCTGACGGGAACGGAGCTCGGTAGGTCACAACTGTCTTCTCATAGGCAATCACTCCACATATGACAACGAGTGAGAAGATATATAGTGAGGAGAGGATTCGAAACGGTACTTCTCCCTTTGAATAAGCCTTGTAATCACTCTGCAATCGATATGGATATACTCATCTATAAAATACCGTAATCCTCACAGATCTAGCATCTCTGATCTCATTGAGCGTTCTTTGTTTTTCTCCTTCCTTTTTCCATCCCCGTATCGACAATAGATCCATCTAGTCGATCGATATCCGATCCCTTCAGCCAGACGAGAAGTTCAACTGGATTCTGAAATGACGATACCGTATTCCGTCCCACAGTACTCCCTCCTATCTGCTTTCCTCACCGTGAGTGCAGCGAGTGGAGGGAATCCAACAAGGAAGACAGAGATGCTACCAATTAGTGCGACTAATACACCAATCGAGAACAAATCCATACACTCACCTCAACCACCTGAATTATTTCATCGAATAATCATATATTCAGTGAGCATGTGCATGTATTTTGCAGACATTTCAACTGATATAAACAGAGATCACGAGACCCGCAGATACACCATAATAATTTATTTTGCAAATACAATACAATGTATAAAAGTGTAAAGCTTCAGAATCTGGTATACTTAGGTTGAGACCTCTGAGTGAATTTGTTGAGGAGAGGAGCAGGGGCAAGTTTGATCGACGCGAGGCCAATACCGTAATCGGAAATGTATGTGAAGAAAAAGTGAGGTGCGATGAAAGAATGAGTTGATAGATATAAATGAAAGCGGGAGACCCATGAACATGTATAATGAGACTAATTTCAACATATAATATGAAATAGATGAATAAAGGAAACTTAGAAAAAATAACATCCAGTATATACAGTCAAACGAATTGAACTAAATTGCCATTTCCTTCATTTAGCCGTTTAACCACTTAGCTTTCTGAGAGAGTATATCAGATTTCAATGATTGTGCGAGACAAATTGAAGTCATCTGCAAGATAGGGCATGAGTAGTTATTTTGTGTACGTTTATGATTATGTCGATCAAGTTATCACAGCGCGTCAGCGGTTCGAGATAATAAATGTATCGCGTTCACGCGTTGCAGTTCAGTTCGGCGGCGCGACATGTGCATGGCGGGGCGTGCATTTTATAAACCATCGCTATACTCGAGAACTCTGATCAATATATTATATTTTGTACACAATACAAACGCTCCGTAAGCTATTGCATGCAGTAAATGTGGATATGACGCGAAAAGACTCGTTTGAAAGTCCCACTTGTGAAGATTTACTGTGATTCACAAGAAAGGGCAT
Source organism: Pristionchus entomophagus (assembly GCA_036245825.1). Classification (NCBI taxonomy): domain Eukaryota; kingdom Metazoa; phylum Nematoda; class Chromadorea; order Rhabditida; family Neodiplogasteridae; genus Pristionchus; species Pristionchus entomophagus. The sequence continues at coordinate 30,118,634 of BTSX01000004.1, forward strand.
CAAACCTTTGGTTGTGTAAAGATCCATATTTATGATAGCCTAAAATGATAGTACTTGCATACTCTACAACTCTACAGAGCGAAAATTTGATTTAAAATTTTGCTCGATTATTTAGAAGATTGAGCGTTTCAGACACGATGAAAGGGGTTCACGGAGATGAGCATCAGTTGTTGAATTTTGCTTTAAATCACACTTCCTTTAGCTACAAATGTTCGCAGAGACATTTCCCAGGACCCTACAGAGCGAAAATTAAGAATTTTAGTACGATTTTATAAATATTTGTAAAGCACGGCCCCGGGCCGCCGACATAGGGCAAACGAAAACGTCCAGCGCTACAAACTACAAAATCAACGACCACGCTGTTGCCTGGATCACGCACGCGCCGTGCAAGTCGGATGATTCTCATTTTCAGTTCATGATTGAACCGCTAAACATAGGAAGTACCCCTGAATATCATGTTAACTTGTTACGGTAACGTGCTAATCAGGGACATCGGTGTGGGACTATTCAAATATATTACGGTAACGTGAATATCAGTATGAACTTTGTACTGTAGCATCTCGTTTTGTACATGAGTTCCCTGATTTTACCCTGATATGAGAGGACGGTTTCTGCCTGTCTTATCCCTTTACTCCGGGGACCGTGGTAAAGGGGCAAAACGATCAAAAACAGCGAAAAGTCACACAGCACTACACACAAAGTGGGAAACTGGGGAATCGGCCGATTGATTGGGGCACGCGCCTCACACCACCGAACCGCCCCTGCCTGTTTAACGCGCTGTTGTTATAGGAATCGTGATTATATTTCATGTAAATAGGCACGGGGCTAACCTGTATGCAAACGACGATAATAAGGGCGATTCCGAATGGCATGACATTTCCTTTGATCCATGTGTCTATCGCATCGAGACAACCCATTTGGAAGATAAGATGAGATGATGTGAGCATCTGAATCTATACATTTTGATAAGAAGACATTCAAAACTAAATATACATGTAGATACGACAGTGATATGGATACCTCTCTTGTTTTGTGTCCACATGCTGTATTCAGAATTTGTTTGTGATCGTCATCCATAGTGTATGGTTTGACACAACACGAGAAGGGCACTCCATTCGCCTCAGGGGAACATATCTTCCCCGGGGCAGAACACTGATCTTCCTTCCGAAAATAGATATTAGCATCCCAGTCGTCAGGGCCTTTTATTCCACAGCATTGCATGCCAGTCTGAAATGACCACTCTATAATACAGAGAACACGCAAGAGATTCAAAAATAGTACCTGGACGATATCAATGAAAGTCTGGAGATCTTCATCATCTCTATAGCTGGGAATCACATCTCGAAGGGTCTGCAACAATTCATTTGATACCAAGCAACAAAATAGGAGCACGTGGGCACTAGTGAGCTAAAAAAAAAAAAGGGTGAATGGTCCGGACCCATACAATATTTTCGAAATAAGAGACCCCTTCAGAAATCGGTCTGCTAGTACGGGCTTAGCCCTCCGGACACCCCACAAATGTCTTCCAAACGTTCGGACCTAGGTCATCTCGAACCCTAGTCCTTTTCAAGCTCACTAGTGCACGTGGGAGAGAGGAAAACAATTAAAAACCCAATAAACTTACAGTTCCAACAAACTCCATGAACTTATCCTTGTAGAAATAAATTATAACCATCATAACGATCTGGAGAGTGAAGATAATGCCCAATAGAGTCGCATAGATTGTAAGGAGAATTGTATTCTCTCTAAGGGAACCAATGCATCCACAGAATCCTTAAAGAAAAGAACTCTAATTATTCAATAAGTACTTATATTTGAGTGAAATTGATCAGTCACTGACCGATGAAGAAAGTAAGAATTCCAATGACGAAGAGGATGATTGTGGGATCAAGGGCAATATTTCCAGCCTGCTGGAATCTCGAATACATACTCGCCTTATCAATCTGAAAATAAATGACTCACCAACGTTCATAACTAAATTAACCAATAACAGGAATTGTAGCATGAGGTTAAAGAGCCAAGGAAAAATTGCCCAGGGAATCTCATTTCAAGACTAATAGCCACCGCCTATCGCTTAGCCCATAATCCCACCCAGAAGCATGTTGAGCATACCAAATATGCAAGACTAGGAATGCGATTATCAATCTGTGTTGGTGAAGAAGTACCATTTAACTATGTCAAGCTTCCCAATATCGAAAATACTGACCTGACAGTACGTTCCGACTGCAACAAGAGCGAAGCCAAAGAAGAAGAAGAAGACATTGAACACGAATATGGCATACTTTACACAACAGCTAACTTCCGTTCCATTTCCAGCTTGATATCGAACAGCCTGAGCAGAAACATTTCTCGATTAGTACGACCACTGGTGAGCTAAAAAGGATGAATGGTCCGGACCCATACAAGTTTTTCGGAAAATAAGAGCAGAACCCATTCAGAAATCAGTCTGCTAGCACGGGCTCAGCTCTCCGGACTCCCTACAAATATCTTGCAAACGTCCGGACCCAATTCATCTCGAACACAAGACCTTTTCAAGCTCACAAGTGAGTACGACTAGAGTGTTCAATGCATGACTCATTCATCCAATGTTCAGGTAACATCAACAGGCAAAGGCCTATCATTTCAAACAGACTCTTCTCTAATATGCTTCTCAAATACCAATACCACAGTTCCAATAAGTTAAATCATACCGAGTGTCTATGGACTCTCCTTTGTCTATGATGTTGTCTATTAGAGGGCTGTCCAGAACTGGACGCAGACATTCCACCTCTTGCTAGGATCAGCCGATCACTCTGGCCACCCTCCACCGTCGACCCTCAAGTAAGCATAAAGATGATTAGTAATACATAAAATAGTACAAGTAAAATTCACGGTGTGACAACTCAGGTTTTGGAAAGTAAGCTTACTTCAATTATCTTGCGCAAAAGTAAGTTACCAGCTGTACTAAAGTAAATTACTTTTTGCGGTCGATAAGTTAGAAATTTACCGGTAACTTACCTTTTGCTTACTCAAAAAGTAAGCTTGAAATAATATTGAAACAAACAAACCCAAATTTTTGGGTTATTAGAAAGAAAGTTACTGATATTTTTACGGACTCGAAAGTAACTACAAAGTAATATTGTTGTAAGACCAGGGTAAATTACTATAGGACTTCTGGTAACTAACTTTGCTAATTGAAGTAATATTACTTTCCAAAACCTGAGAATAGGGACTCCGGTTTTTCAACGCAACATGCGCGCGCGATTCTTGGACATTTTTCTCAACATGCGCACGGCGGACTGAAATCCTACCGACACCCGACCGCATGGCTAATAGTAAAAATGACGAACAGCGAAAAATTATACTCAGTTTGCTCCTACAAAAGGCGCGCGATTCAAACGGTAGATATATCAGGTTTCTTTGACAGGACCAACCATTATATCAGGGTCAACGTTTTTGAATTCCCTGAGAAACGCGGGAAAAATTCAAATATTTGAACTTATGATGTGCATGTTCTCGAAATCTTCGGGGGACGCTGGATTATTCTCTATGTTTAGCGGTAGGGGGTGGAGCTTGTCATTAAACTTTCTATCATTAGTGGCAGTTGGGCGGAGCCTGCCTTACAAATTCTAGCCACGGTTTTCGGCTCGGGTAGGATTTCAGTCCGCCGTGAATTCGTAAAGAAATTTTGTTTTTCGCGAACTTATCAATTATTTGGAAATCCCGCTTTTCACTCAATTTGAAGTCCTGACCTAAAAGAATATCATATAAAAAAATATCTCGAAAATCGTATTACGCGATCATGCTAAATTTCACCTGCCAATTCCTTCGCTCTGCGTTTTTATCAGCTAGCGATTGAATTTCGTGATCCAGCCTTCCAATTGTTTTTTCAACTTATTCTATGAGCAAAAATCGATGTCTATGCAGAAAAAAGAGAAAAATCGTATTACGCGAACCTAATCAAATCGGATGCTGAAGTTTCAGTAAAGAACGTGCCACAGCGCGTTAAACAGGCAGGGGCGGTTTGGTGGTGTGGGGCGCGTGCGCCAATCGGCTGATTCCCCAGTTTCCCACTTTGTGTGTAGTGCTGTGACTTTTTCGCTGTTTTTGATCGTTTTGCCTCTTCACACGGCGGCACGGCTCCCAGAACTATATAACCGACATAGGGAGAAAGAAAACGTGCGACTATAAACTAGAACTACAAACTATAAAGCTCCACCGTAACGGTCTCAAGTTTCCTGATTTTCACTCTGGGCATAATGGTCCTACAGCGATGTCTGCTAAACATAGAAAGGCAGCGAATAGCAAACTAACTTAATCCTAAAATCAGGGGCATCGCTATGAGACCATTCAAAAAATCGCGAACTGATTTGACTTGATTCAGGATCAACTTCTTTTTGTAGGATTTCACATTCGCGGGCGTTTCCTGATTTCAACCTGATTTCAGGGCACGCTTTCCGCTTGGCCTATGTCGGCGGCCACGGTGCCGTGCGGCGGGTGGAAATCCTACCGCACCCGGAAATCCATGGCGAATTACGATGGCTGGCGCGCAGCCACATAATACTCAGCTTGAATTCAAACCGGGCCTGATCGTTGCCTGATTCCCCTGATGGAAATTCGCATTTGAATCCCTGATTTTCGAATTGGGCTCAAATGGCGCATATTTGCCTGAAACGCGTCGCTTAAACCGCATCGCATCCATTCTGCTCTTCCCTGATCACGGCCTCTTAATCGACAACATAAGACAAGCGGAAAATGTCGCCGCCCATCAGCGGAAAACAGGAAATACGAGCGGGCTTTTAATCACCATACAGTATTTTCAGGTTGCCTGATTATCAATTTAAACGTTGGTCTCATAGCGATGTACCCTGATTTCAGATTTCAGTTCGCGATTCCCAGGTTTGCGCGGTGCAAACACCCTGATTTTCAATTAATTTTTCTACGTTTAGCGACCGAATCGAGAACTGAGATTGAAAATCAGGGATAACCGTTTTTCGGCGAGTCGCGGTTCAAGTCAACCAAAGTGATAATCAGGCAACTTCAACTCGATTTTGTAGTTTGTAGTTCTCGACATTTTCTTTTGTCCTATGTCGGCACTCCGGGGGCCGTGCCTGATGTATGATGTGCAAGGCTTTTAAAGTCTTAAAAATCGGGAATACTTGCTATATTTAGCGGGAGCTGACGAGAGCGCTGAGAGACTGGTATGGCTTAGATTTCCTTACAAATTTTAGCCTCGGTTTTCACCCTCTGGTAGGATTTCTGTCCGCACGAGAGCACGGCATCACGGCACCCGGAACTCCGACATAGAGCCAACGAAAACGTCCTGAGCGAACTTCTGCTACAAACTACAAATTCAACAACGAATGTCGTTGCCTGAACCACGCACGCGTGAGCACGGTATCCCACGCGCCGTGGTAGTTCCCTGATTTTAACATTCCGTGCACTAAACATAGAAAAAAAAAGACGAATCGCAAAGTGAGCGTGACTTTTGCGGGACATCCGTGTGAGACCAACGATTTTTCAGTTTTCATCGTGATTCAGGCTAAACTTTCTACTGTACGATTTACTCTCCCGGGCGAGTTTGCCTGATTTATCCTGTTTTCAGACGTTTTATTTTTTCCTATGTCGGCGGCCCGGTTGCCGTGGCGGCATCCCGAGCGAAGACATAGGCAAAGCGAAAAGCGTACCCGCTCATCAGGGTCAAATCGCCCGCGAAAATAAAAACCTACAGAAAAAAGTTGATCCTGATTTTCACGTTACCGTATTTTAAGGTGACCGGAAAGTGCCAAATCAGGGACATCGGTGTGGGTTCATTCAAACATATTACGGTAACGTGAAAATCAGGATTAGGTCACCGCACGTGCGTGATTCAGACAACGACGTTCATAGTTCTTTTGTAGTTTATAGTCGCACGTTTTCTTTCGCCTTATGTCTGCGTTCCGGTTGCCGTGCGAGTGTTCGAGATTTAGAGCTTCCATGATGTGTAGTTCGTGGCATAGTGGTCTTCAGGTTCGGAATTCGTTTTGCGAGACAAGGCGGGTTCGATCCCCGTCTCCGATAATAAGTTTTGCCGATAACAATAATGAGGTTTACATCACGCTTTGGCTTTCCTTTTGCCTGTGTTACCCTTATTTGCATGTTTTGCTACTCCATGTTGTTTTTCAGTTTTCGTTATTTTTATTCTGTTTTTCAATCAGTTTGACCGCACCTAGATCGTGATCCTAACGGTAGTGCGAGTTCCATGCATCTGCTTCTTGGAAAGACGTCTGCATGTATGGATTAGGTACAAATATGGGTGAATTAGTCTGATCGTGTCACAAGTTTGTTCTAGGATCTATGGGCGATAAAACTGGTTGCAAAACAGAATATAAAATAAAATAATGAAAACTGAAAAACAACATGGAGTAGCAAAACATGCAAATAAGGGTAACACAGGCAAAAGGAAAGCCAAAGCGTGATGTAAACATTATTATTGTTATCGGCACAACTTATTATCGGAGACTGAGATCGAACTCGCCTTGTATTGCAAAACGAATTCCGAACCTGTAGACCACTAGGCCACGAGCTACACATCAGAGAAGCTCTAAATCTCGAACACTCTCGTGCGCCAAGAGAGCACGAATTTCTTCTAATTATTCACATTAAAATTTCGGTTCTTAGGAGACCGATTCCCAATCAATATAGAGTGGTGATGGACTTCCCCTAAGGGTCCCTTTCAAATAGCGTCGACAGATTTGTTCGAGAGATCGGCCTACTTTTGCGGTTCCCTTGTTAGTTGATCTATTCTTATATTTTATTTAGTGTGTTTGTTTAAACCATTCATTGGAGTTCGAAATATGTGCATTAGAAATTGAGAAACATTTAAATTCAAAACTTCTCGCTGTTTCACTTATAGATACCGTATACCTTGCGCACATTTGTCCTGACTGACACTTTCACACAAACAAAATGATCAATATATTGATCAATTATCAGTTCACTTTATTCAATGTTGCCAAGAAAAATTAAATTAAAACTGTTTGAAATTCGCAAATGGTGGCCTGCTGACCATGCCATGACCCACCGAACCGATTTCGTGCGTGACTACACCAAGAGGGGCGGGGCTTAGACGGGTAGGTCAAAACTCAAGTTTAATGAATTCTGCTCTCCAGAATACCCAAATGCACATAAAGAATAAATTTTAGAAGAAGTTTAAAATTTTACTTGGTGGTCCCTAGTGTGATAACACGACGGTTTCATATTGAGCAAAACGCTACCTTCGAAACGTTTGTCGCGAATCGCAAACTGAACAGGGAAGTCGTGCTAAGAGATCCTGGATAGCGCTCTACTGTCTTATTGAACTGTCTTTAGCAGAATGGATGCGATGCGGTTTAAGCGACGCGTTTCAGGCAAATAGGCGCCATTTGAGCCCAATTCGAAAATCAGGGATTCAAATGCGAATTTCCATCAGGGGAATCAGGCAACGATCAGGCCCGGTTTGAATTCAAGCTGAGTATTATGTGGCTGCGCGCCAGCCATCGTAATTCGCCATGGATTTCCGGGTGCGGTAGGATTTCCACCCGCCGCACGGCACCGTGGCCGCCGACATAGGCCAAGCGGAAAGCGTGCCCTGAAATCAGGTTGAAATCAGGAAACGCCCGCGAATGTGAAATCCTACAAAAAGAAGTTGATCCTGAATCAAGTCAAATCAGTTCGCGATTTTTTGAATGGTCTCATAGCGATGCCCCTGATTTTAGGATTAAGTTAGTTTGCTATTCGCTGCCTTTCTATGTTTAGCAGACATCGCTGTAGGACCATTATGCCCAGAGTGAAAATCAGGAAACTTGAGACCGTTACGGTGGAGCTTTATAGTTTGTAGTTCTAGTTTATAGTCGCACGTTTTCTTTCTCCCTATGTCGGTTATATAGTTCTGGGAGCCGTGCCGCCGTGTGAAGAGGCAAAACGATCAAAAACAGCGAAAAAGTCACAGCACTACACACAAAGTGGGAAACTGGGGAATCAGCCGATTGGCGCACGCGCCCCACACCACCAAACCGCCCCTGCCTGTTTAACGCGCTGTGGCACGTTCTTTACTGAAACTTCAGCATCCGATTTGATTAGGTTCGCGTAATACGATTTTTCTCTTTTTTCTGCATAGACATCGATTTTTGCTCATAGAATAAGTTGAAAAAACAATTGGAAGGCTGGATCACGAAATTCAATCGCTAGCTGATAAAAACGCAGAGCGAAGGAATTGGCAGGTGAAATGTGGCATTCTTGCTCCGACCGCACCTCGCGCAACGAGCCGTGTTCAATGGCCTCTCCCCTCGTCTGGCGACTCTCCTTCTACCCAACGAGCGTCTCTTCCTCGTCTGTGCCTATGCTCTCCATTCGAGAGGGATTGCAGTTGGTGGCGTGTGGCTAGGAGTCTCCGGGTCGCAGGGGATATCCAGGGTGGGATCTTGCGCACTCTCCAACAGTCGCTTGCTGCGGTCTCAGTGAATGCCCGGATGGAGTGGTAGGCATCGGCAGCAGAGGCGGGGCGGGTGAGAGGCACTGACGCGAGAAGATTCCCGTTGGCAGTAAAAGAGGCTCGGTCAAGATCAAACCTCTCCCTGCATCTTTTGTGCTGAAGACACGGCCGAATCTGGACTTGGCGATCCAACAACGGCTTCACATTCAGCCAAATTGACTTCGTTGCGTCGCCTATCTGGGCGAGAGTTGTCAATTGTGGTCCACGTCGTCTTACGATGACAAAGAGTATGAGGAGTTCATGGACTTGGTTGAGGCTGCCGTCAGGAGAGCCCCAAGAGGCATGATGCCTGTGTTAGTCGGGGACTTCAACTGTCGAGTCGCGAGGGAACCTGGCAATGAAAGATTTGTCGGTAACTTCGGTTCTCCCACCCCGAACTCACGAGGACGGACCTTCACTGAAGTCTGCGTGAGGAATAACCTGCGCATCTGGAACACGTTTCCCTCTTCCCTGATCACGGCCTCTTAATCGACAACATAAGAGGCAGTCTCTCTGGTCAGCTGGATGGCATCCGACCCTCGTTCATCTTCTCCGTCGCATCTACGAATCGTCTTCCACCCTCATCCGCGTCAACGAAGATCTAGTCCCAGTAACCGTTCGAAGAGGAGTCCGCCAAGGAGACACTCTGTCTCCTCGTCTCTTTAACGTGGTTCTTCGTTCGGCAATGGATGACATCGACTGGGAAAGCGACGGGATTCGGATAGACGGGAGAAACCTGAGCCATCTGGAGTACGCAGATGACGTGGCTCTCATCGCCAAGTCACGACCGGAACTGGAAAGGATGTTGAAGAAGTTGATGGAAGCCTGCAATAGAGTAGGTCTCGAAGTCAATGCCTCTAAGACCAATCTGCTCACCTCATGCACCACTACACGAGCCCCAATCACCATCGGAAATCTGAAGTTTGAATTCACCGAGTCTGCCACCTATCTTGGAGGAAGAATCTCCCTTCCCCTCGATCACTCGGATGAAATAGAACACCGGATCCGACTCGGCTGGTATGCATGGAGCAAGCTTTCAAGTCTCCTCTCATCCCGCCTACTTCCCATGAAGACCAGGAGAAAACTTTTCGAAAGCTGCGTCACATCTACAGTACTCTACGGAAGCGAAGTATGGGCACTACGATCGAGCGATAAGGAGAGATTGAGTGTGACCCAAAGGAAGATGGAAAGGAAAATGGTTGGAGTTTCGCTGAGGGACCGATGGAGAAACGACCGCGTGCGAGGTATCACAAAACTGCGAGACTGGGTCGAGGAGGGATTGAAACGCAAGGCTCGCTGGGCTCTCAAGGTACGGAACATGGACTTGGATCAATGGAGTCGCGCGACTACCGTCTGGACGCCATACAACAGGAACCGCCTCCAGGGCAAACCTAGAGTGCGCTGGAGAGACGACTTGAAGCGAGCTATTGGCGCTAACTGGTGGTCTACAACTTATGAAGAATACCGCCGACTCATCCCCTTCTGAGCATCTATTGCCTGACATGATAAATTGATTGATTGATTGATTGATTGATATTCTCATTCATTTTATTTCGTGCACTACCCGTACCCCACTATTCTGAGAGTTTCTTGAATTCCTCACACATAGCAGAAAAGAATGAAGCGCTACGTGGCGAGTCCACTGATTGTATCTCAATAAACTGTTTTCGATAACTCAAGTTTTCTCAGCCGTCCAGCAAGTTATTTTAAATTATTTTTGCAAATCTAAGTTGATATCATGGAATGGGGTGGGCTAAACTCTATATCGCGTACAAACTCGTAAATTTTCTCGCTATTTTGAAAACAGTACTGCAATATAATCATTACATGATTACGAGACGCGAGGGTTTCGCGCGTCAGAGCCGTAAATTTCACATTCGCCGGCACGGCCTACGGATTGCCGACATAAGGCAAGCGGAAAATGTCGCGATTATGAACTACAAATTCAACCCCAACAAAGTTGCCTGAATCACGATCGCGCGGTTCATAATGCATGATTTTCAAGTTACCGTAATTAATTTAAATTGTCCCATACCGATGTCCCTTATTTGGCACGTTCCCGGCACATTAAATTACGGTAACATGCGAATCAGGGACATCGGTGTGGGAAAATTTGAATATATTACGGTAACGTGAAAATCAGGATCAACTTCCTACTGTATCATTTTTGAGGGCCCGCGCGCATTTCCTGATTTCCCCTGATGATTGGCGACATTTTCCGATTGCACGGCCCCCGGAGAGCCGACATAGAGCCAACGAAAATGTCAAGAGCGAAATTTAGGCAAAAACAAACTACAAAAACAATGACAACCGCGTTGCCCGAATGACGCGCGTGCGGTTCTAGTTGCCTGATTTTCACTTTCCGGGCCCGTCGCTATGAGACCATTCAAAAAGTTGATCCTGAATCACGATAAAGGCGACATTTTTCGCTTTGCTTATGTCGGCGGCCCGGGTGCCGTGCGATTGCCTTATGTCGGCTCTCCGGGGGCCGTGCGCCGGTGATCCCTCCGTGGCACGGCACCCTGGCCGCCGACATAGGCCAGGTGGAAAGCGTACCCGCTCATCAAGGTTCAGGAACCGCCCGCGAATGTGAGATCCTACAGAAAGAAGTTGATCCTGAATCACGGTGAAACGTTGGTCTCACACCGATGTCCCGCAAAAGTCACGCCCCCTTTGCGATCCGTCGATGTTTTTTCTATGTTTAGTGCACGGAACGTTAAAATCAGGGAACTTGAACCACGCGTGGAATACTGTGCTCACGCGTGCGTGATTCAGGCTATGACATTCGTTGTTGCATTGGTAGTTTGTAGACTTCACGTTTTCGTTCGCGCTATGTCGGAGTTACGGATGCCGTGCAAACGTCGTTAATCAATAATCCCGAAAAAATCAAAATTGGCCGTGAAATTTTGAATTCGCGCAATTGTGAAAACACATCATTTGAGGACACAAAGTCGTATTATTCCCGGTTTTTAGGTACGGCTCGCAATCTTGACGGTCTCCACGGCGGACTGAAATTCTACCCGAGCCGAAAACCGTGGCTAGAATTTGTAAGGCAGGCTCCGCCCAACTGCCACTAATGATAGAAAGTTTATTGACCAGCTCCACCCCCTACCGCTAAACATAGAGAATGATCCAGCGTCCCCCGAAGATTTCGAGAACATACACATCATAAGTTCAAATATTTGAATTTTTTCCGCGTTTCTCAGGGAATTCAAAAACGTTGACCCTGATATAATGGTTGGTCCTGTCAAAGAAATCTGATTTTTCTACCGTTTGAATCGCGCGCCTTTTGTAGGTGCAAACTGAGTATAATTTTTCGCTGCTCGTCATTTTTATTATTAGCCATGCGGTCGGGTGTCGGTAGGATTTCAGTCCGCCGCGCGGTCTCCACGGCCTCCGATCCATCGGCAATTGAAAAAGCACCGCCTAATTGCCCACAAAATCAACTCTTGATTTTACGAATAGTTCACGAGTTTCTCGTACGGAATACAGTGAAATTAGCTACAAAAATTCAAATTTCATCAGGTTTGTGGAAAATCAGGCAAATTCCGTGCAGGGTCTTGAAATATTTAATTTAAAAATTCCCTGAGAAATCAGGGGCGTTGCCTGACCCTGATGAGTTTGAATTTCCCGCCTCGATTTTCCGTACGAGAGCCAGTCGGGTCATTTTTGATATTGTGGATGACTCCGGTTTCTCAACGCAACATGCGCGCGCGATTCTTGGACATTTTTCTCAACATGCGTTTCACATCCAAGAATCGGGCATGCATGTTGTGTTTTGGATTACTGTAAGAAAAATCATTTCTTCGTTTCTCCTTCAATTTTCTTTGTTTATTTTTGTGAATTTCGTTCTACAAAGGGAGCAGTTCTTCCTTTATTGGTATAACAACAAGGAAATGCAAATTTGGACACAAAAAATTACAATTAAAGCGAATCTAATCTTCTTTTGAGTCGCAATCTTGTATGCCTGCATAGGAATCAAGGACGTTGCCTGACTGACCTGATAGCAGTAATTTAAATCATGTCTATAATTTACAAATCTCACCTCTTACAATTAGTCCGTCGCAACAATTGGTTAGTCATAGCATATATTGAGAATCTAAAACTGCAAGTTCATTACGTATGGACTTACTTTAGATTACGCATTTCTCCATAACACAATCATGCAAGTTTATCGCGTATGCACGATCAAAAATCGCGTTCGCAACGAGAAGTGGAAAACGCGGCCAGTAATCGCGCGCGCATGTTGCGTTGAAAAACCGGAGTCTGTATATCTACTCAAATCAGTTGTTTTCGTTAGTATTTGTTTATAAATATAGCTCGTTGTTAACTCGCAGATACTGTCCTCGCTGTTCATATTGGATGGCATACTTCGTACTTTTCTCTTCTTGTCACCACTTTTCCAACAAATGTTTCCACTTTAATTTCAGACCTATGATCTCGTGTTTCATGCGAGTTAATCGATCTTTAACCCAGCCGATTCTGACTCTACGAAAGTTTCACTGTACGCCTCGGTCGTTCCATGGCGACTTTGAGTGGCAGGTACGGTAGTCTTACGGTAGCTACAGTAATATAGAATCTTCTGAAGGATCCGAAAAGCGACGAAGAAGTAGTTAATATCACATACGTGTTGCGAGATGGCAGCGAACGTAAGATTAAAGGGAAAATTGGGGATAACTGCATGTATCTCGCCCATAGGTATGCTAGTCTGCATTTCAGTAGTCAGTCATTTTCTCCAGATACAATATCGAATTGGAAGGAGCTTGTGAAGCGAGTTGTGCCTGTTCCACTTGTCATGTCTACGTCGATATCCATTCTGACAAATTGGAAGAGCCAAAGGAGGAAGAGGACGACATGCTTGATCAGGTCATCCTTTCTTTTTATATCTTTGGAAGTCACTGAACGATATCATTGAAATAGGTTAAGTAAAATATATTTTCGACTTTTTCATAGACATATTACTTTATCATAGGAAATTGATTTCGGTCTTAAGTAACGGCTAATGATGATATCGATAAAATAATTTATTAATAAAATTAAACATGAGTGCGAAGTGGTAGATACTAAGATAGTCTACCGTATCCCTTTTTATAGGCGCCCGTTGTTCGACCGAATTCTCGACTCGCATGCCAGATCACATTGTCCAAGGTGATTAGCGTGCCCATAACTAATTAATGCAAATGAATTATTCATTTGAGGATTTGGATGGTATCCGACTCATTCTTCCTCCAATCACACGCAATTTCTACGTTGATGGACATGTTCCCCAACCACACTAGACTATCCATCCAATTATATATTAGTTATTGTTTCTTGTTAAAACTACGGTAAAGAGAGGCGAGATGATGGATGCTTCCAATGTTTCCATAATGAGCAGTGGATGGGGTCGTTTAATGATTAGAAATGCATGGAGAGATAGATGGACTCCTCCTTCCTTCCCATTCATTTCCATCTTCTCTTCTCTATCTGAATGGAAGTAGAGGCAGATCTCCGTCCGATCCTTGGATCTTCCCTTGTTCGACTCGATTCCATGAGAATCAAACAGATACAGTCAGTCACTCCTCTTTCTTCCTCCTTCCACCAAACCTCCATTCATTCCCTATTTGGACTTGCACTTGATCTTTGATCTCTGATTCACTCAACTCGCACTCGCACTCATTTCAGTCCTGATTTTGTCTCGGGCCCATCGTGCTTCTCTTCCAGAAACCATCTAGTCTATTCAACTCTCGATCAATTGGCTATTCTCGCTAGTCAGGCTGCTAATCTCAAAGGACCTCTTACCTCCTGTGAGAAATTAGTCAACTCTGATCATGTTGTCTACCTCAAATGGAGATACGACGAGTGAGTCATCTACCGTATTCCTCCCCCATCTACCGTATTCCAAGGGAGAGAGCTGTTTCTATCCTTCTCGGGTATGCTAAAATCGGACACAAGAACCTCTTCCTCAATGATATGGAACAGAAAACGTACGAAGGATCTGTGAGTTATATCTTGAATCGAGAGGGGTATGTAGTTGATTATTGTTCTCTTGTTTAGATGCTTTGCCTTCTCGACTTCTACGTCCATTATGCTGAACAGAGACAGGGCCATGGAAAGGAGATATTCGACTACATTCTGCAGATGGAAAAAATCCAACCCCACCAGGTACCTTATCCCTCCCCTTCCTACAGTATCCTTCTCTCCATCCTGTAGACTCCTTTTCAGATCGCTCTCGACAATCCTACCGTAACCCTTCTCGCCTTCATGCATTCTAAGTATTCATTGTCTCGTCCGATCTGGCAGAATACTAACTTCGTCGTCTTCCCTGAAATGTTCGCAGCTCTCAACTCTGCCACCTGCTCCAATGGACGTGAGTTGTCTCTCTGACCCATCGGACTACTCATCTACCGTACTCATTCAGAGAAGGCTCCTGATGGTTGGTGGCGTCCTTCTACTCCACGTCGATTTGGAGGGGGATCGAATGAGACTCGTTGGTTGGATAGTGCCATCTCTGGCCATCCTTCCAAAGGACATGCTATGAGTTGTCCGGTCGATGCTGACCAGACCACTGAGGTCAGCCCTCCTGTGATAGAAAACTATGTCCAAAAACAACATGCGAGTAAGTGTGCGAAATAATAGTGTCGCCTGGTAGAACTTGATGAGCTCTTTCCAACGATTCTCAGAAAAGCCTAGTCTACCGGAATGTAAAGTGCTATTCATGCGGAAGTGCCACTTTAACATAACGAATGAAATATGCATTTCGAATTTCCATCGACATGGATTTACGATAATCCTTTCTCGGAATTCGCTTTTTTTTTCAGGGTACCCTCGCTAATCGGGCCAACCAAGCCAGAGCCCGCAAGGCCCATATTCTTTCGTCCAAGCCCCTCTGGTAATCAAGATTACCCTCCCCATGGCTTCTTCGCTTCTATTAAACTAGTAACCCCATCCCAGTCTTCAATTGTTTAACATTTCTAGCAAAAGATAAAACCATAAGATTTTCTATAGTGACAAGACCAATTCTTACATTTATGTACGGTGAGTAGCGACGATACAAGGATGGGTATACAAAAGGGGGAAGAGGAGCATCTCAATCTGATAAATGATCGGATGGGAAGGGAGAGCTACGTCATGCAAAGGGTGTGGTAGAATACAAAGACAACTCGTGTCACTCAGAGGGGAACACAGTTCGGTGGAATACGGTAAGACGGGGTAAATATCGTGTACTCTCTGTAGGATTCCGAAATAAATAAATATTCAAGCGGGAGACGTAACTTAGGTCTTCGATAGCTGATTCGAAAGCCAATCGAGTCCCTCGTAGAGTCCGTGACCTTGAGTAGCACAAGTTGCTTGGATGTACCACTGAAAGATAATGCATGTTGAGTGGATGGATTCTCTACCAATCTATCTCTCCTATTCACATGATCGAGATCGGAGATAATGAGAATCGCCCTTTCGAGTGCACGATAACAATCGAATAAGCCAACTAACCTGTCTTGATCTGAGGTTGTGCAGGCCAAGTTTATCCGTCAGCTCAGCAGCACTCATTGCATTGGGGAGATCCTGAATATGAATAAATTTGCATGCACCAAAATCAAATAAAAAGCGAGGATACTGATGAGAACGATGAGAATATTCCAACTAACAAGAATTGTAATGAATACTGGTGTCCTTGCTAATGACATATCGTACTATAGCTCAGTCTCCTAGACAAATCACAAGTCTGTAACGAGATTCTACCTTGCTGAGTTAAACTGGGGGATTTAGTCTATGAAGACACGATATATTCCAAATTTTAAAAGTAAAAAGTAAAGTTATGTTTTTCTCAATAAGAAGAATAACAAATATTGAGGATATCCGAGGAACAACTTTATTAAACTAATATCTAACCTGCTTATTAGCGAACACGAGAAGAGTAGCATCACGGAGCTCATCCTCATTCAACATCTTGTGCAGCTCTTCACGAGACTCCTCGATACGCTCCCGATCATTCGAATCAACCTGAAAATTTAAGAAAGAAATAAAAATATATATATAATGCTACACCATATGTTATAAAAAATACATACGACGAATATAAGTCCTTGAGTGTTCTGGAAGTAGTGCCTCCACAGAGGACGGATCTTGTCCTGTCCTCCGACGTCCCACACAGTGAAAGAAATATTCTTGTACTCGACAGTCTCGACGTTGAATCCTATAACACGCATTAGTCAGTAAAAGTAAGTCGAGCGAGAGCAGAAGCAAATCAATAAAGCAAGCGAGGCTTGAAATGAAAACGAGTTCTTACCAATGGTAGGAATAGTGGTGACTATTTCTCCGAGCTTCAGCTTGTACAGAATCGTAGTCTTTCCGGCGGCATCGAGACCGACCATGAGGATTCGAACCTGCTTCTTTCCGAAGAGACGGTTAAACAGTCCGGAGATTGTCAACCCCATTCTAACTGCAGTTCAACACCTGAAATGGGACTAATTGTATTTAACCACTCAGTGCGCGGCCAATCAACAACAAACGGAGAAATGAGAAACGAATAATGGATTTAGCATAACAACGCACTAGTGAATTTCAAAACTAGTTGAGTCAGAGCCAGCCCCCTCTCCCACGTGTCGTTACCGTATTGGAGATTTTCGGTACGGGAGGAGATATTCGCCGCGAAAACATGCTTTCAATTCTAGTATATTTCAGTTTTTATTTTTTTTATTTTGAAACAGACTAATTTGCCTTACATATTGAAATCATCGCAATCTCCCTGACGGTCCTTCGGGTTTCGATATTTAGGACGTAATACCATCTCATTTTTTCATAAAGCTGTGCGTTGCAAATTTATCTCGAGATATCTCGAATGGGCAAGAGCAAGTAAGTAAGTACTCGTAAGAAGTGATATAAGTTGCATGAGTGAATAGCACAAGAACGGGCAGAATGGATGGGAGCGATTAGGAATGAATGTATGGAATGCATTTACAAGTGAATCGACTAGAGAAGATGTACGATTCGATCGGTTAGAAGACGAAGGGAAAACGCATCCTGAATGCTTCCAGAGATATTCATTTGACCAGAAGAGTACGCTTTGAGAGGAGATAGCTCTTGCTTGAGAAGAGGCACCAACGATTTTCTGGAATGATCCTGTCGATTACAGTAATCCCACCAGAACACTCGCCTATCGATTCTGAGAACAACATCGGCCGAAGGAGCGACTCCCTTATAGCAGAGACCTTTGCGAAGATCAATAACTATCTGATCGATTCCTTCACACTCCAATTGATACACCTGATGAGTACTTGGACAGTTATTCAACACAAACTCTCACCTTCCCAATGGCGATGACCAGAGAATGATCAATGCCCATGTTGACTATCGTAATCAATCGATCAATATCGATTTCTTCCTCAACATTGGTAGAGTGAAGATCAACGAGATCTCCGATTGTAGATGGACCAGTCGATTCCCTCTCTCTCCCCATATCATTCTCCTTCGTTTCTTTGGCTATTTCATCCAGAGTGGGACCGATCACATTCCAGATCTGTTGTCCAACCTCAAGTGTTCATGAAATGGACTCTCTTATACGTTGATTGGATGACTACCTCAGATTTGGCGACAGCAGAGAGTGAGGCTAGACCCATATTCTCAGCTTCCTTCACTATTTTGACATCACTCAATTCGACCTCTGTTATCTCGACTCCGAATTGAGAAGTGAAATGGCCAAGTTCGTCCTGAAAATGATTGATTGGGTATTAAATGGATGGAATGACTAGTCCCACCTTGAATAGTCCTGCTAGATGTCTTCTATCGTGCCCTCCTGTCAATTCACAGATTCTTTTCTTACTGATATATCTGTATAGCATGGATGAAGCGAGTGTTCTCATAGACGAATTACGATCCTTCAATCCAATCATTTCTCCAATCTAGTCTCCCATTTAACCTGCACTTGACATACTGCAGCCACAGCATCTCTCACTCGGAGGTATACGGTAGCTCCCATCTCCACCAGTCCACGATCGATAGTGATGATGTTGAGAGGAGGCACATTGAATGCAGTCACTCGAGTGTCGATCCGATGGGCCTTGTCTGGAATACGGTAGTAGATCGATGGGAACAAGGGGATGACCTACCAATGCAAGGAAGGAGGAAGTGAGTACCGGGTCCCCTGGTCTTCTGTGCCCTTCCCAGACGGAGGATCACCATTTTCTCGTGAGTAGACACGAACTGAACAGAATACATTGAATCGTGTCTATTAGAGAAGTTAAAGACGAGACCGAATTCCCAAATTAAAGCACTTCCAGGAATACGAACGCTTCAATAACATAACCACTTGAAAGAGCATACCCTGAGTGAGAAGAGAAGACTGAGAGGAAGAGTGATTGCAATGAGAATAAAGGATAGAATGACAATAATCTTCTCGACTACAGTCCCGTCCTCTCCTCTCAAGTCATCTGTATCTTCAAATTTCGGAGTGTAAGTGAACAATTGATTGATTTTCTCCGGACGGAACATTCTGAAAAGGATTATCAACGTTTAATAAAGTTTCGTTCAATTAATTGTAAAGAGATAGATACCTCGAATGAGCTTGGTATCCCATTCTATCGAGATCTCCATAGTTGGCATAAGTGAAAGCACTGTCGAAGGTCCCAGGAGCAGATCCGAACTGCATATTATGAGTGTGGAATGGGTCTTCCTCTTCATCACCACTCTCTTCTCTATTGAGGAGAGACGAGTATCGAACACTACTCCCCATCGACTGGACTTCTCTCACTACACCCCCTCTCTCCCCTTCTCACACACTCTCACCCTCCCTCTCCCCTCTATCCCTCCCCCTTCCAAGAAGCCGGCTTATATTCTCCCCACTAGTGACCAATACATTTTAGCCATTACTTCATAAGATTTATCATTATTATTACTGAAGGTTAAAACGGTATATTCCTTCAATCTCAGTCTTCATTCTATCTTCTCTTCTCCAATTGAATATGAATTTCCTTCTGGGGTCTCATAATCAATTCCATCTTCGTTCTGATCTGTAATCAGCTCTTCTCACTTCATTTCCTTCTTCTCTCATCTTCTCTTCTCACCTCGAATCTTTTCTCACTCGACTTGATCTTGAAGTGACGGAATATCCATGCCAGAATTGTCTTCTCTTCCATCAGAGCGAATCTCAATTATCTTCTCATTTCCTCTTCAATACTTCTTCTTCTACCTCTGTCCAATGCAATTTCTGCTGCCAGCCGAGAAGGGAACGAATGAATAGGCGTGACGTGCAGAGTTCTCGGGCAGGAATCTATCTTGGATTGATTAGAGACTCGAATGGAAGAGTCAAGTACTGTACCTCTCAGGGCGGAAGACCTCGGGATCATCAAAGTGATTGGGATCACGATGAGTAAGGTAGATATTGAGGAGAATGTGGGTACCTTTGGGGACAATCTGTACACTATCATTGGTTGAACAAGAGTATCAATCGTCAACTCGCCTGTCCATTAAGTTCTTGATCCTCTCCCAGTTCTCTCATGATGATAGGCACAGAAGGGAAGAGACGGAGAGACTCCTTAACCCATCTCTCCCATCTCTCTCCCAATCATCCATCCATACCTTGATGCAGCATTCCAGATACTTCAACTTGCCCAGATCCTCCACTGATATTTCATCTCCCATAAAGACAGAGTCAATCTCCTCGTGAATATGTCTCTGCTCATTCAATGAGTGATTGAGTCATTCTTCCCTTCTCTCACCTGTACATCTTCATCATTTCCGATGAGATGGAGTGTCCAAGTGAGGGCAGTGGCAGTAGTATCGTGTCCCTCGAACATGAATGTATCCACCTCAAACATCCACTCATTTCACTCACATACATTACTAATCCAATAACCTCTGGTTGAATATCCTGCCACTCCATTGTTCCCTCATTCCACATATGGAGGAGCATATCGAGAAAGGCCAGTCTTCCTTCTTGTCTCCATTCCCTCGCTCTCATCTCTTCCAATCTCTCATTTATTACTCTAAATAACTCAAATCTCCTTTGCCTTCCCTCCAATCACTCACTTCTTCGTGAATCCATGGAGTATTTCTAGACACTGTTCGTGTCTTTTCCCGTCATTCGTCCTGAAGACATCTCTCATTCATCCCATCCCGTCCCCACTCACTTACCATTTGAAAACAAATTCGCTCCAAGTCAGAGGGTTTTTGGTTCGATTCTGCACAATTTCGTTAATGTCCGCAATGGCTCGTACATATTCACTATCCTGCAGACAGACTGATAAGAGTGACCCGACTCAGAACGGGATCGGATCCCTCTTCTCTTTACCGTTTCCTGCTGTGCATTTACAGTCTTTCCCATGGACGTCTCGCAGATGGCATCTAGTGCACAGAGGGAGATCGTGTGAAGAACCTCCATTCGGCCCCTGGAACTCACACCTTCAGTCATCCAACCACTCCAATACACACAGACCCTTGGGGGATGCGATTCATCTTCTCGATTAGAATGCGAGAATGTTGATTGAATATGGGAAGGAAGTCCTTGAGGATGTCATAGTGGAAGGTGGGGGTGAGCATCTTTCGACGAGGACGCCATTCTTCCTTCTCACTTAACACACAATCATCAAGACTATCCAAGTAACAAACATACATACCTTGTGAGAAGAGATAGTCCCAGCCATGGATGGAGAAGATCGTAAGCGAATCCTTTGTTGAGATGCTCCCTCTTGGTTACAACTCTCTCCATCAATTCAGGTGAATACAGCATCAATGCAGGATTGGGACCGAGCCAGAAGAGACACATTCGGGGAGTCGGGAAGATCGACGCCATGCCCATCACCTGCATTACATACATAAAGACTCGCGATGTAATGATATACCTGATCGACGAATCCTTCAGGGTCCGGCTTGACAATAGCTCCATGTCCTATGATTGGGTAGCTTCTTGATGAGGGTAGGTTGGACAGTCTCTTCCGCAAAGAGAGGTGACAGAATAAGCAGTACAGTAGCCACACCACACCCAGAGACGCGCACAGGGCTATGAGGGCGCCCATCGGAATGATTTCGAACCTTCTCTGAGCACCCCTTCCCATCTTTCCCTCCTTGATCTACCTCCTCCCCCTCTCGGTAGATCAAAGGGTCCATATCTAGTTCAATTAACAGATAGGTACTGTGAGAACAGAAACTCTAGCTTCTTGGTGTGCCCCAGATCGAAGAATTACATTCGCATTAGGTTGTTACACGCGGAAATTTTTTCTAGCTGCAAAAAAAAAATTTCCGTTCCGTGTGTAACAATCTAATGCGAATGTAATTCTTCGATCTGGGGCACACCTCCGGTTTTTCAACGCAACATGCGCGCGCGATTCTTGGACATTTTTCTCAACATGCGTTACACAGCCAAGAATCTGGCACGCATGTCGTGTACTGTAAGAAAAATCATTTCTGTAAGAAAGATTACTGTAAGAAAAATCATTTCTTCGTTTCTCCTTCAATTTTATTTGTTTATTTTTTGTGTATTTCGTTCTATAAAGGTAGCAGTTCTTCCTTTATTGATTTAATAACAAGGAAATGCAAATTTGGACATAAAAAATTACAATTAAAGCGAATCGAATCTTCTTTTGAGTCGCAATCTTGTATGCCTGCATAGAGTTCAAGGACGTTGCCTGACTGACCTGATAGCAGTGATTTAAATCTTGTTTATAATTTACAAATCTCACCTCTTACAATTAGTCCGTCGCAACAATTACTATAGTCATAGCATATATTGAGAATCTAAAACTGCAAGTTCATTACGTATGGACTTACTTTAGATTACGCATTTCTCCATAGCACAATCCTATGCCAATTCAGATAGTTGATTGAGGTGAGACCAGCTGGACTGAAACAAACGGAGAGGTTGCAAGTTAAGGTATTGACGCGACAAAACGATCGATCTTGGAGGACAGACTGAAGATAGCTCACCAATCATTTTCGAACAACTGAAGATAGACAATGGAACGTATAACATATTGAAATGAGCGAGAAAAGACAGCAAATAGCAAGAACTTTCAATAAATTGCGAAACGGACTATTTGAATGTTTCTCGAACGGAAGTGATTCAGGGCATACTTTTGCATGTTGCATGCAAGTTTATCGCGCATGCACGATCAAAAATCGCGTTCGCAACTAGAAGTTGAGAACACGGCCAGTAATCGCGCGCGCATGTTGCGTTGAAAAATCGGAGACCAAGAAGCTAGAGTTTCTGTTCTCACTGTAATTAACATAATTTTCACATCCCCCCTTTTCCCTCGAAGCCTCACGAGCCTTTTGCAACGGTATACGCCCCACTCGCAAGCGGCGGAGACTAGTGGTTGGGGTGCGCCTTCTTCTACCATCTTGCAAAACAAGGTCGATCGTGGGGCTCGAACCGGTGATATAGCGGGCTTCTGTCAGACACCATAACCAATACCCCGGATGGTAAGGAGTGAGATGCCAGATACCTGTACGGTAGATTCATTCCTTGTTTCATTACAATTGTATCATAATCCAGATGTCAGATCCGTGGTCTAACTTTTCGATTTGCCTCACTCAAATTGTTCTTCCTGTATGACAGTGAAATAAATATACTTGTGCATGATTGTGTTGAGATACTGAAGCTGAAGATACGAAAAGCATATTGCTGATAGAAGGAAAGAATGGTCGATCGTGGGGCTCGAACCAGTGATATAGCGGGCTTCAGTCAGACACCATAACCAATACCGCACAATCGATTTGCAATATTTGAAAGGATAATATATTTATCAAAACCAGAATTACGGGTATTTCTCAAACAACGAGCAACGGGTTACAGTGGTTCCAACAAATATTCGAAACCGAGATACTAACCATGAACAATAAACGTGGAAGATGTGATATTGGAAATAAGAGGGAATAACAAAACAACAATTACCTAGATCTTACTTCTTCTCCTCCGTTTCCTTATCGCCCTTCTTCGATTCCTTCTTCTTCTTCGGCTTAAGAGCCTCATTCAACTTCGAAATAAGGGCAGCGTCTTCCAACTTCGCAGTGGTATTGAGAGTGTTGACATCAAGAGGAAGACCGGTGATCTTCAAGAGTCCGTTGGGCAGAACGAGAACCGTAGCCTTGAACTGCGCAACAGACTCGCCTTCCTTCTCGTACAGGACCTGAGAAGGGGGTCATTACCACTAGATATTAACCACTAACTAAAAAAAATATACCTGATACGGCCTCATGAGTCCGTGCCTCTCACATTCGACTACACCCATCTTGGCACGAACCTCGTCTTCGAAAGCTCTTCAAAAACTTCGTCTTCGAAAATCGCGATTCAATTCATCGAGTGTAATGGACATTTTATAATTATTTAATATACCTTAGAGTAAATGGCATTGAGCCAGACTTTCCGATTGCGTCAGAAAGGAAGACTCTCGATGCCTTCATCTTGAGCTGGTAAACGACTTCATCAGACTTCTTGAACACAGTGGTCCTGGTGTCGAGATCGCGGGCCTTTCCTGAAAAAAATTTCAATTCTTTAAACTAGGAAAGTTGAACGAAATTATACGCAAATGCAAAAAAATCATTTAAAAATAATTCTTTAACTCCTCCATCATTTTACTTGCACCCACAGCACTATCCGAAGGATATCTTCCTAACAGACAGTGATATTTTATTATATATTAGTAGATATATATTAGTCTTTCAACAAACCTTCTCCGGTCGTGAAGAGAACATCAATAGCGTAGGCCTCATGAACCTCAACCGTGCTCTTCTCCACTTCGCTCTTCAGCTTCTCCCCGGGATTTTGAACTATCTGCTTCTCACCATCAATCTTGTTTCTCTCGAGTTGATGGGAAACCATATTCTCAATGGCCTTCACGCCGTACTGCTCGGCAACCTGGAATTTAACCCATTGCGGATATCAGCGTAAATATCATCCTATATTAGAGTATGAAGTACATTCAATATTTAAATAAGCTTATTATACCTTTCCGATGCTGGCAGTAATCTCCATGTTTTTAGTTCCCGGTCTGAGCGAGCGAATAGCAATTTCAAGAGCATCATACGCTCCCTTGAGGAGGTTCGATCTCTTCTCATCAACCTTGTTGTTCTAAAAAAAAAAGTAGATCGTAATTTTGTTGGATAAGTTTAAACGTACAGCAGATGCCCCAACGACAACGGAGTGAGCTGCAGTAGCAATAAATCCATCGACGTGAGCTCCAAGATCGATCTTCACAAGTTGTCCTTTCTCTAGCTTGACAGGAGGGTCAGATCGGAGTGGAGAGAAATGGCAGATAGTGTTGTCGATCGAAATGCAAGTAGGCATGGCGATTCCCTGAAAGGCATATTAATGTAATAGTATAAAAATTTTTTATCACTGGACCACTATGTTGACCTACAACATAGATCATCAAATTACCAAAGTTTCTATACAAACTATTATAACTAGTTAACCCACCATATTACACAGCATTTTCCTCATGTTACAAATTTTTGATAACGAGAATGTGAGAAAGTAGTTGATCATTACTACCCGGTGGATAAAGGGAGGATTGCTTATACATTATATATAAATAAATAAAAATTATTAATTGACACACCTTCAGGAGGTCCTTCTCTTTCTTGAAAATTTTGGAAGTTTTCTCAGTCAGCATCTTGTCACCGAAATCGCACAAGTGGCCGACCTCGACACCTTCCTTGATCTCAGCTATGACAGACTGAAATTGGGCAAACCAATAGCACCTTTAAAAAATATTAACGGGCTAAATGAGCGAATGCCATCGAAAGCTGATTATAAGGCAAAAAAGTACCTTGAGAGTTGCATTAACAATATCAGCGGCCATTCCATACTTAGTCACAACAAGGTCGTTGGCAAGGGTGTGATCGGGCTCATCGTCGCCAGAGCTGGAAGAGCTGCTCTCGCTGTCTCTTCTATCAGGCATCCTTTTCTATAATGTACAGGTGAACACAATTGTGATCGTCACATGTGCATAACAATGAGGTACCGGACAAACAAAGGAAGGACGACGAGGTGAACGCAACAGAACGGGAACAGCAGGTCGAACGGGTTAAGTTATGAACAAGGAATCATAGTTCGGAAATGCGATAGAACTCGTACGAAAAACAACCAATCGATAAAAAATAAACAAAATATTTAAAACAGGCGGGAAAAGGGAAAGAACTACAGTAGGGAAAGAACCCTGACAAATCATGTATATCTGTGTTTTTCCTTTGAAATATGAATATCTCCGGAATGTAATAATAATAATATATTACGCTCATTTTTCATTTTGCAAACGAATTTTGATGCTACAACATGAACGAGAACAAAAAAACCTATAATGAATCTTGAGTAAGCGATAAAAAATATCAATACCGTTGACTACGGTAATTTTCGGTGTTACGGTACGACTACGGTAATAATTTTGTAAACTTGCTATTATTATCTATCACTAAATTATGTGTGTAAATTAGCACAATGCCGTGTTAAGAGTAGGCATTTTGCTAGTATTGTATGGTGTGTTTCCCTGGCAACCGTTTCCGAGGGATTAGGATCTGTCTGCGTCTAGATTCTCTTTCTCAGTCAAGATGAAACTGAAATCGGCTTTTAGTTATTCTCTGAATAGCCGGATCCTTACTGGATGTGTGGCTTCGGCGCGAATCGAGCCTGATGCAAATAAAGAGTCACTTATTACCGTATCATCCTCAAACAAAGTGATCATTCAAGGTATTCCTCTCGCAATTTGCGCTTTGTATTCTCGTGTTCAGGTGTGGAATCCTCTTTGCATATATCGGATCGTGTTCGTTGTCTGTCGTTGCTGCCACTCGATGCGAATCGGGATGCAATTGTTGTCGGAACAGACAGCCATCTCATAGTGTACGATGCTCACGACAATGTTACGTTATTCCAACGAGAGGTTCCCGATGGAGTCAACTGCTTTGCTGTAAGCCATCGTTTAAACCATTTATGAGATCCTTGGCATTGTAATCGATCATAAGAAGCTTCACTGTAACTTAAGTTTTGTTACACTATCATTACAGATCGGTTGTCTCGCGAAATTCGGGACTCTTATTCTTTGCGGAGGAAATTGTGCGATCTGGGGATTCAATAAGGCCGGAGACGATGTATTCTGGACTGTGACTGGTGATCTTGTGACAGCTTTAGCTCTCGTTGATCTCGATGGAGATGAAGAAAATGAAGTAAGACTCTTGATTATTTTTTAATTATTCTATAGTACTTGCTTATTTAGCTGGTTGTTGGCTCACAAGACTACGAAATTCGTCTCTTCAAGGGAGACTTGATGAGAGAGGAAATAATAGAAATTGATGTGGTCATTGCTCTTTGTCACGTGAGAGAGTAAGTCACCGAAAACTTAAGTACCCCACCTCCTCCATATTAATTTCAGTAGCCTCTATGCATATGCACTTGGGAACGGGTCTGTCGGAGTCTACGATAACACAACACGGCTATGGAGAACTAAATCGAAAGTGAACATAGTTTCAATCATGGTTTTCCCTTCTACTGACTATCTCGCATGCGTCTGGACTGCAGGAAAAGTGAGCTATCTACACTCTTCCACCACTCATCCAATGTATCTAAATTATCTCTCCAGATCGATATCAGACGTGTTAGAAGCGGTGAAGATGTGATGAAGGAACAATTGAGCGGTGACTTAAGTGGTGCGATTCGATCAAAGAGCAGCTCGGAAAGTTCACACGAGATAACAATAGTCTTCAATGATGGAAAAGGTAATTGGTCAATTGAACAAATTAACTGAATGATATGTTTTACAGTACGTGGAATAGAGATGGAACAGCCGGAGGATGATCAGCAGGATCCCGCGGTTCTTCTCAGAGAATTTGGACAGAAGAAGCATAATCTATTGGTAGGAAAGCCATATCGTTGTCAATTCGAGAATCCAAGTAATGAGCAATGCTCCGTCAGGTGGAGCTAAATAATTTCGAGCAGGAGGAACGAGTTGGCATAGAAGAGGCTTCCGAATATAGAATTCCAGTATGTCTGAATTTTCTTCTTCTTCAATATTCTCTAGATATTATTTAAATTAAACGCTTTAATGCTTGTGATGTCTCGATCAAAAAGGAGTTTCAGGCAAATACGCAAGTGAAGACGGTTCTCCATGTGAACATTCCAGAGAGAAGGATCGAGTTGGAAGTTAGTTTGGCGTGCTAGAATAGGTGGAAATGAAATATTACATGAACATTTTTCATGGTTACCCACCGGATTTGACATTTAAAAAAAGGCATTTTGCATTTTCTAACATAATTATAGCAACAAAAGATCTAATCCTTCTTTTCTCAGCCGATGTTATTTAGCACGTGTATTGCGATTTGTGAGAGCAGCCCCGGAACAATTTGCAAAAAGTTGGCCTGGTACACCATTCATACTATTATGGGAGAATACCTTGGGCACGGGGGCTCGTGGATAAAAAGACGGCCACCCAAATCCCATACAAAACTCTTTTCCCGCACAAATAAATCTACCGTAGTTGACGGTTAGGAGAGGGGGGAGGGGGAGAGGTACCTGCATATGAGGCCGTTTGTGTTAGGATCAACAAGGGCTCAACGGGAGCCGGGAACAGGTAAAATATAACACTGGCTCAAAAGTTGGCCTAGGGATAACTTTTGATTCTGAATCGAGTGACGTTTTCAGTTTTTCGATAGGACCCATCCGTACTGAGTTATGGCACCAGCTTCATTTGGTCAAATTCTTGTTTTCCGATAAAAACTGCTCCAGGGAAGGTCAAAATGGCCAAAAAAACTCGCCTTCCCGAACAGAATTTAATTCTCTACAAAATGAAATTTTGGCTGAGGCTCTCTTTTTTCATGTTAGAGTTATAGTCGTTTTTTGACACAAAAGGTTGGCGACGAAAACCCGTGGCAAATAGAAAGAGCAGACTCTCGTGATTATTTTGGTGCTTCGGGTGAAGGTTTTAACCTTGGCTGAACTGAATTAGATAGAGCACTTTAAGTTAGATACCGAGTAGTGTCTTTGCGAGTGCGGGGCAAAATATCGTAATAGATGAACCTCGACTCGGACACACAACCGATTGAATCGACAACTGATTTATTTTAGCCGTATTTTCGAAATTGATTTTTAGCATATTGTTTACATATAAAATATATTTATTTCTTGCTAACGTATTCTCCTTGAACTAAATCACCCTAATTTACGCGTGGTTTACCTGAACTACCGCAAATAACAACAAAATCGTCATCTTTGTAAAGTGTCAATTTCGTGCGATTTTCTTTCCTAGTTTTTGACATTTTTGACATCGTCCGCAGTCTTCCCCCGTTTTCGCACTATTCTTAATTCGTTCTACTGATTCTAGCGAATTGAATAGTTATGGTCACATGGCGTCGGAACCCCCGATTTCGGCGTTTGAAAATGGGAAAGTCGTGATCTGTTGTAGTTTTCTGCTTTCTCCGAGCTCTGGCCGACCTACCCTAAGTTTGAACCGCTACAAATACCTTTTATGGACATCCGCGCAACGTTTAATCATAATTCACAACAGTTTAGTTACAACAAAAATATTTTCCAAAATTTAAAATTATAAGTCGATAGACAACTCAACAAGTCTCATTACGGTGGATCGCAGTACAAGACGATATTTTAATAAGCCTCTATATTTTTGTTATTTGTTTATTTTCATAAATATTTTTTATTCCCAGTCGATTCAGTTGTCACTATTCCATAGAACAGCACACAAGCGATGGCACTAGGATTTTTCTCTACATACCCCATTGCGGTCCCTACTTTAAGACGGCATCTCGCTAATTTACAAGCATTATGACATTTGCCCGGACACGTTGAGCTAGCAATGAGAATCAGAAGCCCATGCTTGAGTGCTGGAAGGGTCTTGGTATCATAGTGCACAAACCATGACTTATTCGTGGTTGTAGCCTGTTAGCAGGGAGAAACATGATTTTCAAGATAAAATGGTCGAAAAATCAAAATTTCACAACCGATCGAGATATACCCAATTTCTCTTTTGCGTTAATTTAGGGGTGCCCTAAGGGTCTGAAATAAATGTTCTGATCAATTACTGCTCATTTCTAATATCATTTTTTCGACATGACTTTTCATATTTTTCGACCATAGTGCCCATTTTCGCCAAAAGTCATAGTCATCACTATATACGTTGTGTAGCCCGTGCAATTCTGCATCGAAATTTCCTAAAGAATGGTTTCGCAATTATGTGACTTTTCGTTTTTTATTCGATTGATTCCCAAAAATGAACGATTTCGCCAGTTTTTCGATTATAACTTTTTTCTTTCACGATTTGATGAGCTCTAACACTGAAATTTGAATTCTATGCATAAAGTAACATCAGAATAAAATATGGTCAGATTTTTCCGAGATTCAAATTTTTCCACTTTTTTCATGACCCCGGGTTCATGGTCAGTTTTTGGTCGAAAAGTCAAAATCTCAAAACTATCA
Source organism: Pristionchus entomophagus (assembly GCA_036245825.1). Taxonomy (NCBI): domain Eukaryota; kingdom Metazoa; phylum Nematoda; class Chromadorea; order Rhabditida; family Neodiplogasteridae; genus Pristionchus; species Pristionchus entomophagus. The sequence continues at coordinate 30,148,492 of BTSX01000004.1, forward strand.
GATTATAGGTGTTTCCGACGTATTTTTAACCGTAGATGTCGAATTTTCATACTAGAGCTCACCAAAATTCAAAATAAAAAAGATATTTTCTAAAACTAAAAAATGTCAAGTTTTTCGAGTGTAACTTTTTTCTTTTGGATTTTGGTGAGCTCTAGCACGAAAATTCGTCATCTACGGCTAACAATACGTCGGAAACACCTATAATCTGATAGTTTTAAGATTTTGACTTTTCGACAAGCGGCGATTTTCGGTTGTCTCACTTGAAAAAAACGAGCAAAAACCGAGCTAAACAATAAACAGAATGTATTTTCGAAAATTCGAAAACGCGAGGGCCGGAAGCCGGGAGCCGGCATTTGGTGCACCTGGGAGATTGCGCGGCACTTGCGAGATTTTTGCGCAGTCCAGATGTTCGCTAGGGTTGTTCGGAACGTTATAATACTATAATATTATTTAAAAAATAGTTTTAAAATAAACCCCCTGGCTAGTGAAATACCGTATTTTTTCTGTACCACTTTCTCCCCATTTCCCTGCAGTATTACAGAGAACGCGTTTTAACTACGATATCTGTTCTCACAGTTAGTTGTATTTTCAATTTTTTTTATGACACACTAGGGTACTTGTTCATTCATATTCTGGAATAAAAGTCCCTGCGTTTTGAGTCTAGAATATTGAAATGATTTATGTTGTGTGAGAGATGGTCAAATTTCAATCACAACTTTTTCCATTCTTGATCGATCGTATCGCACTTGTCATAAAAGTTTTTCGTCTGATTTTTCTCTGCGTTTTTTGAGCTCTTGGCCAGCTTTCTAGTTCATCTGGGAGCTGCGATACACTAGAGCCGGAACCGCGACCGGATATTTCCTAAAAGCCGGTCCTGAGACATATGACCGGTATTGTTCGAATCCAAGTCCTCAAGGAATTCTCCCATAATAGTATGAATGAGACCAGGCCAACGTTTTGCAAATTGTTCCGGGAGGAGCTGTTTTTGCTCCAGAGGGGGAGGGCGAGAGAGAAAAAGAGAAATTGGCAATTTCCCAGCCAATTTGCCTTGTAACGGGAGCCGTAGACGTCAAAAAGCGTGGTCTTGTCGCGAATGTTTTTGAATTTATTTTGGCGGTAAAATGCCGTGTATCGTGATTCACGTGTTAGCACGGCCCCCGGAGAGCCGACATAAGGGGTTCAAAAATATCGCTCGCTCTAAACAGCGCAAGTTTTTGTCAATCGAAAACTGAAAATTAATACTGTTAGAAAAATCGTCCATTTGTAGTTTGTAGTGGAACTCGAATCGCGAACTGAGAATGCGATTCAGGAAACACCATGCAATTCAGGGACAAAATTTTCCTACTGTAATTGCAAATCAGGCAAAAGTATACTGTAATTGCAAATCATGCTCAACTTTCTACTGTGCGTTTTTCACGAGGCGCGTGTTTTTGCCTGATTTCTCCTGATGATTGGCGACACTTTCTGCATTTCTTATGTCGGCTCTCCGTGGCACGGCCCCCGGACCGCAGACATAAGGCAAACAGAAAACGTCCACTCATATCAGGTTGAAATCAGGGAACGCCACGTTTTCTTTCTCCCTATGTCGGATCTCCGGGGGCCGTGCCGGGGGTCGTGTGTAAGGGCAATATTTCCTAGTAAACTAAATGAGAGAGTACAATGTCTGTCTCCTCTTGCTTCTTTGATGCGCAATTTTTCTTTCCGTTCAAGACCTTATGTCGACTCTCCTCATGCTTCTGAAACGCTGTGAGAAATCATATCAAAATTGTTCCTTTGAGGTCTTGGCGGATCAGAAAGTCCCCATTCGTGGTACAGTCATTCTTGCAGAGGGAATATTCGAAGGAGAGAGCTTTGTTCAGTAAGTCCAGTTTTAATATATCGATATTTTTACCCTCTTTATTCTCTTGCATCATTTCGTTTGTTTATAATTAGAGACCTCATATCTTATGAACAAACGAATATTGAAATGATCATTCGATTGGCCAAACGAAAGTTGTTTGTAGTGTTCCGCAAGTGAGACAATTGGGGAGACAATGAACAAAGGGGTCCCTTGTGTCTCCTTTTTTGAAGTGAGACAAGGCTTGTCTCCGATTTTTCACGATATGTTTCACCGTTTTATATACCCTGTTTCTATGCCGAACAATGCTCTACTCGAACAAAGGGAAAAGAGGCGCCTCTCGAATTTTCTCCCTCCCATTTCGAACCGCAAGGCGCCTCCTCGAGAGACAGGAATGAGGGGAGACAATACTTCGATTGATGTCTCGAATGAGAAATGTTTCACTTGCGGAACCCTAGTTATTTGTCATTCGAATTATTCTTCTCCCCTCTCACTCGTCATTCGATTCACTCGGGCGCCGGTCGCTGCTAGCTGTGGGAAAGAATGAGGGGAGAGGTATGGGAAAAATCTTGTCATTCGATTGACCAAACGAATGATCATTCGAATGTTTATCCAATGATCTTGTCATTCGAATTCCCACTCATACCTCGTCATTGGAATATCGAATACATTTGATAAGCGGTCTCTATTTCTCATATTGCGGTATTATGTTGAATATAACATATAAAGGGTAAAAGGTTTAAAAAAAACATATACAATATATTATAATATATATTTGAATGATATTTTATTGTATTTTTTTTATACATATATTTACTTTTTCTGCCATTTATTTGTATATATGACGGCGTTTGCCTTATTTTCGATCAAGGTCTGGCACAGCTCAAAAAGGTCGTTATTCTGAAACCGTGTGATCTGTTGTTATCAAGGGTGCAGAAGACAATGGCCATATCCATTTTGCCCCTAGGGGCCCCGTTGGCTCCAGACAGCGTCACGTCGAAATCGCATTTTGGCGTGCTACTCGGCTCTCGAGAGTGCTAATTTTAGGTGAGAATGTTTCCTGGGGTAGAATTGCATGGCGAACATGCCTATCTAGTTCATTTTTCGTTATTTTCAAAAATAATTTTTGAAAGATGAACTTTTCGTGTACTGAAAACAGCGATTACCACTGTGCACTACCCGATCGAGCGCCTCAAGAGGATTCCATATCTAAAATTTCAGCCAATTCCGTCATGCGAAAACCAAGATATTCGACCTACAGTGTTTCTACACTGTCAGCAAACAGCCATCTCTCTTGATCTACCGGGCGAGATAGTGTGGGGACATGAGAGAGCGGCGAGAGCACAGAGAGGGCAGAGTGGTCGGGGAGGAGAGATCGAGGGGTGGTCAGTGACGCAGAGTCTGCGCTCTCTCATGTCCTCTCATGCTGACAGTGTAGAAACACTGTAAGTCGAGATATGGAATCCTCTCGAGACGCTCGATCGGGTAGTGCACAGTGGTAATCGCTGTTTTCAGTACACGAAAAGTTCATCTTTCAAAAATTATTTTTGAAAATAACGAAAAATGAACTAGATAGGCATGTTCGCCATGCAATTATACCCCAGGAAACATTTTCACCTAAAATCAGCACTCTCGAGAGCCGAGTAGCATGCCAAAATGCGATTTCGACGTGACGCTGTCTGGAGCCAACGGGGCCCATAGGGGCAAAATGGATATACCCATCGTCTTCTGCACCCTTGATAACCACAGATCACACGGTTTCAGAATATCGACCTTTTTGAGCTGTGCCGAATTCATCCGAAATTGCTCGAAAATAAGGCAAACGGCGTCATATAGCTTTTAAACAAGCACTAAATTATGGTCAGATTGCAAGATTCGAATGCGGAGAGTCATGATTCAATGGTCATTCCCATATATCCTCAGAAAGACATGCATATTGAGATGCATGTCCATGCCATCCTAGGATATCCTCAGTCGTGAGTCCATTGACATCAACATATTTTAAGCAAATATGACGCCGTTTGCCTTATTTTCGAGCAAAATTGGGCAGATCTGGCACAGCTCAAAAAGTAGATTTTCTGAAACTGTGTGTTTTGGGGTTTTCAAGGGCGGTGAAAACGATGGGCAAATCCATTTTGCCCGCAGGCCCCTCGTTGGCTCCAGGTGGCGTTACGTCGAAATCACGTTTTTACTTGCTACTCGGATCTAGAGAGGGCTAATTTTAGGCCAATATTGTTTCTGGGGTAGAATTGCACGGCGAACACGTCTACCTAGTTCATTTTTCATGATTATTAAAAATAATTTTTGAAAATGAAAGTTTTTGCAGAGTCAAATCTGGGCGTAACCACTTACATAGATCGATTCGGCTTGACGAGAGGATTAAGAATCTAAAATTTCATCAAAAACGGAGCCGAGCATTTCGAGATAATCGGCTTACAGTCGACCTGTATAATCTGTGAAAAAGCTGGGAGAAAACCTCGCGATAAAGTTGCGAGCTTTTTCGATGAGAAATAAACTGTTTCTCTTGTTTACACACGCTATTTTCTCTTTCTCTAACCAGCTCGTCGAAAACCTCGTCCGAAAAGCTGCGAGAAAAGCTCGGAGAAAATGTGGTAGAAAAGTTAGAGAAAAGTGAGAGAGCGTGTGTTTGAGGAGAGGTTAGAGGAAGTAACAACTTGTTTACTTCCTCTGCGCTCTCGATTCGCGTGCTCTCTCACTTTTCTCTAACTTTTCTGCCACATTTTCTCCGAGCTTTTCTCGCAGCTTTTCGGACGAGGTTTTTGACGAGCTGGTTAGAGAAAGAGAAAAAAGCGTATGTAAACAAGAGAAACAGTTTATTTCTCATCGAAGAAGCTCGCACCTTTTGTCACGAGGTTTTCTCCCAACTTTTTCACAGATTATACAGGTCGAGTGTTTTGAGATTGCAAGGAAAATGCTCTTTCCTCCCCTTCCTCTCTCTCTTCCGGCGTGCGCTCTCTCCGATCCCCACGCTCTCTCGTCTCAGGGAAGCGATCGAGGGGAGAGAGGAAGACGCAAGAGAGCCTCTTTTCCTTGCCCTCTCAAAACACTGCAAGTCGATTATCTTGAAATGCTCTGCTTGATGAAATAGATTCTTAATCCTCTCGTCAAGCCGAATCGATCTATGTAAGTGGTTACGCCCAGATTTGACTCTGCAAAAACTTTCATTTTCAAAAATTTTTTTTTATGAAAAATGAACTAGGTAGACGTGTTCGCCGTGCAATTCTACCCCAGAAACAATATTGGCCTAAAATTAGCCCTCTCTAGATCCGAGTAGCAAGTAAAAACGTGATTTCGACGTAACGCCACCTGGAGCCAACGAGGGGTCTGTGGGAAAAATGGATGTGTCCATCGTCTTCACCACCCTTGAAAACCCCAAAACACACAGTTTCAGAAAATCGACTTTTTGATCTGTGCCAGACCTTGCTCGAAAATTAGGCAAACAGCGTCATATGAGACGAATCGCTAGATAATCGAACCCTGTGGCGGTAGGAAATCAGTATCCCCAATCCTGCTAAAAAGTATAACTTAAGTACTTAAAAGGGTGCTCTATCAAACTACGTTTGCTTAATTTTGATATCGGATTTCATCTCCGAGTATTGGTAGGCCAAAGTGGGGACTCTTTGGAATTTTTGATAATTTCACTATTTTCGCTTCAGGAAAACGACCATAACTTGCTTTAAAATCGAGCTAGAGACAATTCCAAAAAAAAGCATGCGAATGAGGAGGCTGTGGGTAACATTTTATATGTTGGTGGTCTCATTCCATGTCTTCGCGCTGGAGCCGGACGGTTATTTTTTTCAAAAAAAGGGAATGATTTTTGAACAAACATGTACCTACTCCATGTCCAAAAATCAGAGGAATCGGAGTATAGGGAAAAAAGCGCTGGCTTAGGTTCATTTTTGGTCGAAAAAATTTTGTCTCAGAATCATGTCCCTATAGGAATTTCTGGCTTATTTTTGAGCGTAGAAAACGAATTTGCTAACTAGAGCTCATGAAACCTCGAAATAAAAATGTTATGCTCGAAAGAAAATCTTTAAAAAAATTGTTCTGTGTTTTGCGCATAACTTTTTTATTTCGAGGTTTCATGAGCTCTAGTTAGCAAATTCGTTTTCTACGCTCAAAAATAAGCCAGAAATTCCTATAGGGACATGATTCTTGTTAGACAATATTTTTTCGACCAAAAATGAACCAAAGGTGGGACCACATGGTGAAAAAGTGGTCAGAGTCGAAAAAATTTCATCTCGAAAATATATGTCTATAGGAGTTTCTGGCGTATTTTAACTTTTTTTTGTTGATTTTTTTCCGAATTTCTACACGAGAGCTCATCAATCGATGAAAGAAAAAAGTAATGTTTGAAAACTCTCGAAATAGGCACTTTTTCGGACATAAGCCAGCGCTTTTTTTCCCTATACTCCGATTCCTCTGATTTTTGGACATGGAGTAGGTGCATGTTTGTTCTAAAATCACTCTCGGGGGATTTTTGGGGACAGGACTTTTAACAAAGTTATAGCACTTTTCCCCTTTTTTGAAAAACCGACTGCCCGGAAAAAAAATCAGCGCGTACACATGGAATGAGACCACCAACATATAAAATGTTGCCCACAGCCTCCTCATTCGCATGCTTTATTTGGAATTTTCTCTAGCTCGATTTTAAAGCAAGTTATAGTCGTTTTCCTGAAGCGAAAAATAGTGAAATTATCAAAAATTCCAAATTGTCTCCACTTTGACCTACCAATACTCGGAGATGAAATCCGATATCAAAATTAAGCAAACGTAGTTTGATAGAGCACCCTTTTAAGTACTTAAGTTATACTTTTCAGCAGGATCGGGGATACTGATTTCCTACCGCCACGGGGTCGTCAAAACTCTCGATTCTCTCGCGATTCGTCTCATATATATAATTTATTCAGAGATATGGTAAATCTTGTTCTGTCGCGACACAGACTTCCCCGTTTTGCTCGCTTCGCCCTTTTGGCCTCATCTGAAGAGATACCGTATCCTGTTTCGAAAGTTGGATTGAATGATGTAGAAGTGAGTGAAGATGAATACTGCCGCACATGACAATCACTTGCACAATTAACAATTGAATACAGGTTCGTCTATCACTTATAGCTGAATGGATACAGGGTAACATAATAATAACCAACAACGAACAACTTTCGCTATCTATGGAATTAACAGATTTCGAATTCAAGTGAGATTTTCCCCAAAAGAATACGCTGTATGCAATATGGAACAGATTCGTCCGTTGTCAACCTTGCGAGATGGCTTATCTTATTTTACGTATTGAAAATGGAAAGGTAGAGTTCAATCTGATGCTAATGTTAAACCAGTCGTTAAGCTGACAATATTCTGCGACGATTTGGAAGCAACTTCTGCGATAATTCAATCGATTGCTGTCTTTTCCAACTTTGAGAAGTTATCATCGCATGCTTTTTTCCCAAAAGAATTCGAAAAAATCAACAAAATAATTACCGACGTGAGTGATTAAATAATGGATGAGAAGAAGAAGTCTCTCTGAAGATGGATCATATGTATGATGTTCGTGCTCGTTTGGGAACGGATATCTCAGAGAAGCACTCACTACTCAAAGAAATGATTCTTCGAGCAGAAGATGCTATTACGATTGATGAGATGTAATGAAAGAGTAATTTACACAATCCAATCCATCCTTGTAGGGTTCTTGGACGAAAATACTACACAAGACTGCGCAATGTGGAGAGAGCTGTTCGACAAGTCAAACCGTTCTTTCTCTGGTTGTCACCTATGCCATGTTTAGGACTATTTGATTGGAGCGAATAACCATGAAACTCTCGTTACGTCGCTCAGATCTCTCCATAAAATGATTGAAATAGCAAGCAAACTGAGAGGTGAGGTTTTAAGAGAATTTTAATCTCATTTTTCGTCTGCAGTTGGATTGCCTTCGCAAGCGGTCGTCACGGCTTGTAGAGAAGCTATTTCTAATGAGAATCTCGGTTTGATTCCAAACATTATCGAGTTTGGGGCTTTGTAATTCGTGCGATCGAATATTAGGCACGCATTTAATAATTTATGCTGGGCTTCGAACAATGACAAAATATACCGTCAAGCGGGAGCAACATGAACCGTTAGCAGTATTTGGCAGTATTTAGCAGTAAAAAATAGCCAAGCATGGCATTTGGCCCAGAGTTGATGAAAAGTTGCAATTTTTTGGCTTTGAGCCTTTCAAGTGATTATCTCAAATGTATCTCGAGAAAATTTTAAATGGAGGTTTCTAAATATGTAAAATCGGAATCGCGATTTTACGGAGTTTTGTGGCAAGCAAGCGCGGTGTTCTTTAGTTCTTCTATGGGATGCTGTAACATGCATTTGTAAATGAAATAGTACGTTTTTGAGGTGGTGGTGCATGTAATGTATGTTCTAAAACGCTAACGCGGCGAAATTTGCAGAATTAAAGAATGCACCACCACCTCAAAAACGTACTATTTCATTTACAAATGCATGTTACAGCATCCCATAGAAGAACTAAAGAACACCGCGCTTGCTTGCCACAAAACTCCGTAAAATTGCGTTTCAGATTTTTCATATTTAGAAATCTCCATTCAAAATTTACTCGAGATACATTTGAGATAATCACTTGAAAGGACCAAAGCCAAAAAATTGCAACTTTTCATCAACTCTGGGCCAAATGCCAGGCATGGCTATTTTTTTACTGCTAAATACTGCCAAAGCTCGTGAGGCTTCGAGCTTTTCACAGTAGCATATGTCATGTTTTGCCTGTTCCCGCCACTTGTTGCTCGTAACGCAAACGGCCTCATATATACCCTATTTAATCCATATGTACTCATTGTATGAAGCGATAAAATGAATATAATGTTCAAATCTACAATATGGTGCATGCCTTGTGACTGGAGGAACTGATCCTGATATAAGGAGGATAGTTTCGTTGCGTTCCAAATTCACAACTAGTTCATAGAACAAAAGCTGAAAAGTTTTCAACTTTTGCAAAATTTCAAATTGAAAGTGCTGTATTTTGATCTCAGTTATGTTTTTATTTGAAGATTTCGTCAATTTTGGGGTTCTCTATGCAGAAACGATGATACTAAATATATAATTATTAGTTTGGATGAGTTTTTGCAATAGTTGAACAGTTTTCAATTCAATTATTATTGTTTCGCTGAACTAGTTGTGGATTTAGAACACAACGAAACTATCCTTCTTATGAGAGCAATCGCGAGAGATTCGAGAGCCCTGCGGACTTAGGAAATAGTTTCTCCGATTCGGCTGCAAATGAAACTTAAGTACTTCGAATGATGCTCTTTCAAACTGCGTTTGCCGATTTTCGATATCAGGTCTCGTTTTCGAGTATCGTATTGACAACTTCAAGAGGTCTTTCTTGAAAATTTTGGAAGTTTTCTCAGTCAGCATCTTGTCACCGAAATCGCAACACCTTCCTTGATCTCAGTGTGGGTTTGGGACTTTGTAATTCGTGCGGATCAAATTTGGGGCTTTGTAATTCGTGAGATCGAATACTATGCGCACATATGATAATTTATGCTGGGCGTCGAACAATGACAAAATATATATACCCTATTTAATATATGTACTCATTGTATGAAGCAATAAAATGAATATAATGTTCAAATCTACAATATGGTGCATGCCTTACTCCTTGTGACCGGAGGAACTGATCCTGATATTGACATTCCTCCGTGAACACTCGATTTATCTTTTTCCACGGCTATGCTCAGACGGGACTTGCTTCGTTCTAACTTATCGAATGTTGGTCTTGGAGCGGTTGGCTTGGCTGGCGCTTGTTTCGTACTTGAAACACTCTCGGAAGGATTGCTTGATGTCGAATCTTTCTTCTCATTCGAGTTACCTGAAATTCATTCTCGAATCTTGAAAAAGATACAAGGGAACCCAGTTATATTACGGAGAAGAATGCAAATTTTTCCTGAGATTTTAATCCAAAAATTGTTTTAAAAAAGTAATGAAAATGTCATTTGCAAAATGTCTCACTGTTTACGGATGAAATTGAAGGATTCCTAGCTGATCGTTTCCTCTCCATTCTGAAGCCAACCGGTCCAGCGGGTGTATTGTGTAGACAGAGAATAGGAAGTTGTGCACATCCGGGAAGTTTGAGGATCAGACGACTGGCATCGGATGATGAGAGCTATCAACCATCTTCATGTTATGCACAATATGTTATTATGCTACCAGAGATATAATTGGACGATGCGAATTGAATGAAGAGAGTAGTGATCCCCGATCCACCGACCATGTCTCCAACCAGCCTTCCTCGTCAGCTAGAATCATATGCATCATTCACTTCATTGAATGATGAAGTGTTACCTGAGAATGCGACAGATCCATCAGCTGTGATAGCCACGCATGAAATAGGAGCCCTTGCGTTGAGCGTGTGAAGAGTGTTTCCTGTCGATACTTCCCAGAGTATTACCTAATAGCATTAAGTATATTTGTTTGTGGTCGAAAATATATTTAACCTTTTTATCAATTGCTCCGCTCACAACGATTCTCTCATCGTCTGCTATTGCACACGAAGTCACTTTACCCTCATGACCGACTAGGACCTGCACCGGGAAATGAATATGCGTGTTTAAATTCCTTAATTTACTTGTGTTAGATGTCCCTGGTGGTTCCAAATTTTGAGCGAATCATCAGCGCTTCCAGTCAAGATGAGCGTTCCCTGTAGCAAAAATATGATTTTTTTTCCTTCTCATCGCGTCCATTTCATGTAGTAAAACAGAAAGTCCTGAATTTCATCGAGCAACACATGTATTTTTTCGCTCATGTTTTTATGAGAATCCGCTAACATGAGTGGCCATTGCGAAAGTTGTGATATTTTCTGTATGATGGAGCCTCGATTGAATATTCAGCGAATTATTGTCGATATTCCACACACGAAGTCTGAATATGACATATAAGCGTTGTTCTCCATCTTATTGGCCTCACTCTTTGGGAGTAACCGCAGTATGAGAAACGAATGAAACGCTATTAGTACCCGAAACATTGACTATTTTGAGTGGTGCGATTACTCCATCAATTCGTTGCTGCAATGCATTTACATGTATTATAATTTTCATTGTGCGCTCACGATATCCGCGTCTTCGTCTTCTTCAAATGCTTCCCATACTCGCATGAATCCTCCTTTGTCCACAGAGACTACTCGTTTTCCGACCATCCAGATCGCTTGCTTGATAGACTCGTTGTGGAGCTGTAAACATTGTCTTCACTTTTTTATTACCATTTTCGATATTCACTTCTCAGCCACCCGTTTAATCTATCAGAATCTCGCGAGAAAAGTTCGTCAGTTTCTGTCCACCTTTTCTCTCTTTCATTTTCATGTTTTACTGACTTTCATTTATTAGTTTGTTTTTATACGTTCGAGCAATCGATTAAACTATTTTCACAAAATTTAAAACAAAAATAAAACTCGTTAATAATACGAGAAAACACTTTTGAAATAATAGTCGCGTGAAAAGCTCGCGAGAAAAGTTGGCAAGATTTTGCATGAAAGCTCGCGAGAAAGTGCGAGAGAGCATGCAAAATGAGAGAATTCAAAATAACTAGGATATCCTATGAAAACAACACCTCGCAAGAATGTCTTATTTTCACACACAATCTCGCCCTTTCTCGCGAGATTCCAGTTTCTCGCGAGCTTTCATGCAAAACCTTGCCAACTTTTCTCGCGAGCTTTTCACGCGACTATTATTTCAAAAGTGTTTTCTCGTATTATTAACGAGTTTGATTTTTATTTTAAATTTTCTAAAAATAGGTTATCTGATTGCTCGATCATATATTCACAAACTAATTAAAGAAAGTCAGTAAAACGTGAAAATGAAAGCGAGAAAAGGTGGACAGAAACTGACGAACTTTTCTCGCGAGATTCTGATAGATTAAACAGGTGGCAGTCGCCACTGCAGAGACAATGAATACAATGGATACTATTCAGTCCTAGATTTGTAATACAATATTTAGTTTAGAGATAAGTAAGGCGAACTATCCCCAGCAAAAGAAATTTCACAATGAGCCTTCGGTGACAATGTCAACGGATTTATAATTTTTTTTAAACTATTCACCGATACGCTCCGTAGCACTCTTCCGTGACTTGTCTCGATGAGTATTATATTTCCAGTAGAATTGCCACTGAGTACGATTGTAGAATCGAGAGAAAATGCCAGAGCAGTGATATCCACGCGTTTTCTGTGCACACTCTGTGAATAGTGGACATTGGTATTAGCTTGGTCCTACCGTTCTCACCGTGCAGACACATTGAGCAATGTCTAGATCCCATAGAGCAACTATTCCTGCGAATGTTCCGCATGCCGCAAGCTTAAATCCAATTGAATTAAATTCTTGATCCGACAGGGTTTATTGACGGGAAGGATCCGGACAGATTGAATGTCATATTTTGGATGATACTTCTGGCTGTTCACCTTGTCATCATGGGATAGTGCCACTGCAGTGACATGTCCTTCTGCCTCCATTGACTGATCAACTCCATCGTGTATTCGCTCTCGAATGTTCCATACGTGCACTGATCCACCACATCCAGATATCAAGAAGAAATTGTCGCGAGTGATCTGAAAGATTTCGCAGTCTCGATGTTATGCTTAATGAGACAACCTGTAAGCTAGTGACTGGAGAGGGTACTTCGGTGTCCCATATCAGCACGATCTGTCCAGTATGGATGTCGTAGCAGAATATTCGAGATTTCGTGGCGGCAAACAGTTGGCAGTCATCGTGAGCAGCAACAAGCGAATTAACCTTCATATTCGATAAATTTGCAAATTCCAATATAGCTTCAACCTTTCCTTCGTGACCAGTCATATCGTGCAGTTCTTGTCCAGATACAGTCCCGAATACTCGCAGAGTTTCGTCTTCACAAGCAACTGCGACAAAAGCATCGTTTCTGAAAATATGATATGCAATACATGTCAGAAATTGGAAAATTACGATGTGATGGCAACGCAAGTAACGGGTGCCATTAGCCCTCCCATCCTTCCAATTATCTCTCCTTTTTTGATACTCCACATCTGGACGGAGAAATCACCCGATCCTGGTTTGATTATTGTGAATTTGAAAAGAGATTTTCACACCTGTGATCAGATACAGATCATTACTTGTCAGCTGAACAGACACAACTGTTCCTGTGTGGTCGGGGAATGTCTTGAGTATATTTCCACTTTCCAGATCGATTAGCTATAAGGTAATCGTTCTCTCATCAGGAGTTTGAATCATACATACCTTTGCGGAAGAATCAGATGAACCGGTAACGAGGAATGTATTATCACTACTCAAGACTGAGCAGACAATTTTGGCAGAATGTGGTCGTAGAATTTTAGAGGGAGTATCCTGACAAAAATGATAACTCTTTCATTTTTCCACAATTGTACAACTTACAGAATTCCTGTACCAAACACGGACGGTTTTATCGACTGATGTGCTAGTGAAGAAATCGCCCTCACTGCTTTCACATATTGATGTTACTGCACCAGTGTGACCTGACAACGTCTCCTATATTGTCAAAGGTATCATTTCTTACCCCTATACGTGGCGAGCACGAACTGACTAGCGACATGAACCATGTAGATCTCTCCGATTGCACTCTCATTTCCAGTGACGAGAATGTGTTGATGATTGAATGTGGGGACCAGCACTAGTCTCGGGTTTTTCCATTCCTTGACAGATCTTATTTTCAAATACTACATGGGTTTTCATACCTTGAAATCAAAAGATAATACGAGACTCATTTTAGGAGGTGATACCCAACAGGAGAGAGGAACGAGAAGACAGTTCGGACCGTATCCGTCAACATAAGCCATTGCGTCCTCCACCATTGAATTCAGGAAATGCGAATTCTCGGCTGAAGTTCACCGTATACCAAATGCAGATTAGAAGTAATATACCTCGTGTATATCTTAGCCTTCCAATAACTTCTGCTGCTGTTTGCTCAGCATCTCGAATGATCGTATCGATTGCCGGTAGAAGAACCTATAACGTCCCTTCTCATTCAGTTTACTCCAAATATAAGAACCTGTTCAGCGAGAACTTGGATATCATGATGAAGAACTTGAAGAAGAGTATCTTCATACATCGTTAGCAAGTGACCGATTCCACAACTTCTGATCGTCATATCGATGTAGTAGAAACCACAGAGTGCACATTCTTTCAAAGAATCCATGTCTCCTCGAAATTAAATCGTTAATGCATTCATCATAATGTAGAAGGGAGTCGACCTGTGTGCAGCAAGTAGAACCAGAGTTGTCTGACGATTCGTAGATCAGCTCCAGCAGAATCTCTTCTCAGACTTCTCACCATTGGAGTATACACAGTTCGAAAAGTAAACGAATTTTCTCAGTATCCCCTCCCCTTCTTACTGCAATGATCTCGGCGAGAGAGAAATTGCATTGTTGTTTTTCGGATCAGAATAGAGGAAGCTTATGATTCCCTTGCATATTGCTATTTTGTCTCCATTGTATCTGAGTATTGTCATATATTATCAGTGTTATGCATATCGTTTACCTCAAGCGGAGGACAGCAAGAAATGTAATGGATGATGGCTTGTAGACTCTTTTCTCATCGATTATTTCGTGTGTTAGGAGGCTTCCTAAAATGATTAGAAGAAGCTTCTCATGATGCTTTAGATGTATATTTCACCTAGTGATTCTATGATCTCGTCGAACAGTAGAGGAGGGAAGGCAGTTACATTACCGATGGATTGTAGTGTTGCTTCATCGCTTCAATCCAATCATTACCATTAGAAAAAAAGATGTCTTTCCACCTGCTCATCAAATCATAGAGTTCGCATCTAGTAAGACCATTCCTTGAGTGTAGAAGGCATCTTCCCAGCATTGAAACGGAAGGTTTTCCATGCTTCTCTTCAATCCTTCAATGATGATGTATAGGATCATTCGTATTCGAATGAGAAAACCTTTCTAATCGTCCGATGAGTCCATTCGTCACCGGCTGCTCATTGTCCTGGATCAGTTCATCGACAAAAAAATTGTTTTGTCGAAATGTCTTATCACCTGGATAAACTGATCCACGAGAGTCTGAGCCAACGTAAAGGAGCCAGCTGATTGCTTGCTGAGCTGAGCTGACAGCTGATTTCAGTCAGCTGATTTAAATGAACCTGTTGCTTGATTGTTCCGCAATGTTCGGCTGTCAGTTTTCTGGTTGTTGGGAGTCTCTTCTTGAGTATTTCAAGTATGTCGGTCTCAGAAGGCGTTTCCAGATTTGTAGTAGAAGTAGTAATGAAAATTTGTGGAATTGAAGCAACATTGAGAGCTGTTCCGATCATTATTATATTGCCCAGAACCTGAAGGAAATGCTTAGATCGTTGATGCATGTGATATGAGGTCATACCTTCCGACTCTTCTTTTCGATAGGACATAGAAGTCTCCCCATTTTCATTGAATGAATGTCGTCTATGAATATGTAGATTGGACGTGAGACCTTTTCGATTAGTTCTCCGAATACATTGAGCAGTTTTGTGAGATGTAAATGAGGTAGTAAAGGAGTTGAGTCGATTCCCGCTTGTCGACAGATTGATATGCAGCTTAACTTTCGAAGTCGATCATATTTCGAAGATAGAACTCACATTTGATGCCAGATTTCGTGAGCATACATACACGAGTAAGTTAGATTGACGAATCGGATGACTCGAATAGCGTTTTCGTTCTTTTTAAGGACCGCATCCCAAAGTCGACACAACAAACGAGTTTTCCCACATTCAGTTGGTCCTTGAATTAGATACATTCCAGGAGCCGTCTGAAATATCTTTTTATATGCCGTCTTTTTTATAAACCTTTTATATAAAATTTGTTTCATCAAACCTGTCCCAGCAGTTTTTCAGCTCTTGATTCGATTTTTTTCGAAGGAAGCCAGATGTCCTCGTTTTTCCTCTTTGCATAGTTAGTATGTGTTCTATGCTCTTCGTCGTTCAATGCGATATGAGTCATTGTGGTAGGTCGTTTCGACGCATATGGAAGTACTAGATCCTTCAATTTTTCAGTGACCTGAATAACCATTGCTTAAGCTTCTCAATCACTCTTTTCCGTTGTTACTTGTCTGATATAGTTGTCCTTATACTTCTCGACATTTCTTGATTGGAAGAATGAGACTCCGTCCTCTGGCAGAGAGAATGGAATATTCGGAAGAGTCTCGCTAATCTCGTTCTTGAGATCCAGTATCTTCTTCGCTTTCTTCTCATCTTGTTCAGCGAATGGAGTTTTCAATGATTCTCGAGAAAGACATGTTATCGAAGAATTACATTTGACACCATACCGAAGCGTCTCAAGAGGCAGAAGGTTCGTGAGTGATGTTTCTGTGCCTTAAGACCTTGGATGAGAGAGTGAAGAGGTGAATAGAAGAAGTTTCTTTGACGTTCGGGATTCGACTGATTGATGACTCCTTCGTCGAACGCCTGTTTCTCCTATGATTTATCTGATATCTGAAACGATCGTCTCACCTCTTTAGCCCCTAGTTGAATCATATTCAGCAGTTTATCTCGATTTTCACGAGTGATAGATTTTGAAGAGAGTCTGTAACATTCGGGTTGAGCTGTTCGGTCAACAATGTAATGCTCATTGAAAAGTTTCACATCTGAAAACGGTTGAATATGCATTTATCTTTTCATACTTCTCTAACCTTGGCTCTGCTCAAAGAGTGTTGTTGCTATTTGTTGTAACTCTTCTTTCTTGAGAAATAGAGGCAGATCCGATTCACCATAGACATCTCCTACTAGGCACTATGAAATAAATACATTTGTTCAGTAGATGATGATGAATTATTCACTCACAATTATGATGGTGTTCTCGTCTTCAGCATTTTTCAGAATTCTCTCTACCGATTTGTTATCGAGTTTATGGTCCGCTTCTCCAGATATAAGATAGTCAGATACTTCGATGTCGATTCCGAGTTGGCAAGCAGCCGATTGAATTTCGGGAATCACGTCTGACCATATCAATCCAACTTCGATGAAAAATTCTGAACAGCTTTGATTGAATAAACTGATATAATGGTTTCAACCTGGTAGGCTGTTGTATGCAATAATGATCCTCGTTTCAGATGTATGGGTGGTAGGAATGTTGGTGTCGTCTGTTGTAGTAGACGCAGTCGTTCTCCCCTTCTCACTGAACATCTTCATCCGAGTATACACATGATCTGCTTGAATGCTCAATTTACGGCGATTATGTACAATTCGATACAAAAAATCAGATGAGTTTCGGTCATGTCACGAAATATAATGAGTGATGAAGGGGTGGATGATCCGCTCAGCTCTTGATTTTTATGAGTTGCGAAGCGCCTATTTTTTCTATGTTACCATTAGTATTTGTTTTGATTTTGTTATTTATTTTATGGTACTTGATGGGAGATAGTTTTCCCGTTGATTTTTGCGGAATTTTTCATATGGACTGTAACTCGTAATCAGCATTTCATTGGCTGTGAAGTGGGAGGAGAAGGAAAGGAGCAGCTGTTGTAAGAAAGAAGAGAGAGGAGAGGGGGGAGGGGGTGGGGGAAGAGGGAGGGAGGGATGTAGAAGGGGGAGTGAGATAAAGTAGAGGAAGCGGCGAAGTTGATCGGGCGAGTATGCCTCCCCTTCTAGCCCCTATCTTCCAATTGTTCCTCACCTTACTCTACTTTTTCTACTTTCTTGCAAAGTGAGTTTTTTCTATGTTGCTTTTACTAAAGAAATGAATCAGACTTTTTAAATTCAACAGTTACAACATAAGAGTAGAATATTAGAGAGTAATTGCGCGTGAGAGCCAAATATTTACATAGACTATTTACCAATTTAACGAAACATGATTCACAAGAATAGCTTACGTGTAGTGAATATAATATTTTTGTAATCGCATCAATGATAATCAATTGATAATAATGATTTGAGAGGGAAGCCGGAATGGAAATGTCCGAGGGAGAAGCATGGAGGGGAGAATCTCCAGATCGAGAATGTGTGCTGTGATGGAGAGACCCTTGTCTCATCACACTATACACGTCAATCTACTCAGAGAGGGATACGTGAGAGGATTAACGCGATCCCATCAACCGTCCATTCCTACTGGAAAAGACTCGTTGAGTGGCTCAGAAGTCAAGGCCAAGCTATCAAGACTCGATGCTCCACCCAAAGCCTTCAAAGAGGGTTGAAGAGAATTGGTGCCTCTGTGGTCTCACTACTCGGATCGGCTTGGCAAATAATCTCCACTTTCTTCTCCACTATTTTCTCATTCCTTCTATTGCGAAGAGCCCCTTCCAAGACGATGCCGACTTCTGAAGTAATCTACTCATCTCATGAAGAGAGAGGCAAGAGCATTCACTCACTCTCTGTTGCGTCGACACCTGTTCCCTTCTCTCCATCCCTTCCATCCTCTCCATCCTCTTCTGCCCCTCCTCCTCCCCCACCTCCTCCCCCTCCCCCGCCTCGACCGACTAGAGTTCCCTCTTCTCATAAAGAGGAAGTGATAACCATTTCCAATGAGGAGTCGAAGAAGGAAGAGGATACAGGATTGAAAGGAGGTGCCTTCTACAGTACTCGTGTATTCGCAACGAAAGGCGAACAAGGAGAGGAAAGGGTGAGAGATTCACCAGTCAAAGGGATCTCGTCTTCGTCCTCGTGTATGAGAGAGGCTGTCAAGGGGGGAATCCCTGTCTTCCCACCCTCTTTGATGGCAGAGATAGCGGGATCTGGAGGAGGATCTGATCAAGTGACAAGGAGTGAAGTCAATCGAACACCCAATCCAACGGTCAAAGAGAGACTCAGAGAGGCTAGTCTCACTCCTACTCACAAAGGCACTTTCGAGTATTTCAATGAAAGCCCTCCGGTTACTCGTACCAATCCCATTGAATTAACGAGTAGTAAATCCCGTGTTGATGTTCCTAAGGGATGGGGAAGCCACTACGAAGAAAGAGTTGTGAGAGCGAAATCGGCTGGACCACCAAGGGTGTCGAGAATAGAAGATTCATCCAGCAATGAAGCTCAGTTCATATTCCGGTATGATATTGTACGTTTGAAATGAGACTAGAATGATAAATTCCAGAGCGCATGGATCAGATGAGGACGTGGGAGATAATTATAGGATGGGAAGGAGTGTGTACTACCCTATGACTGAAATGGAGAGATCGAGAGCAGCCATGAGCAGGTGAATTGAAGCAGATTTGTGAACAAAATGGAGAGAGGAAAGGAGTGAGATGAGTGAGTGAATGGAGTATTATGAATGGTTGTTGCAGACAAATGGAGTCCCGAGCAACGACTCCTTCCATCTGGTCATGCAATACATCAAGAGTCTCTACTCCCGCACTTAACACAAGGTAGAATACGAGTTGGGTCTCTTTCTGGAGAAGATGATATGAATGAGGGAGAGATAGAGAGAGATAGAGAGAGATAGAGAGAGAGAGAGAGAGAGAGAGAGAGAGAGAGAGAGAGAGAGAGAGAGAGAGAGAGAGAGAGAGAGAGAGAAAACTGACAGTGAGAAAAGGGGGTACGACTTGAAAAGACGGGTAGAGATAAGGTGACAAGCGCAAATGTGGGCATGGCAACGAAGAATGATTGGAGAAAGTAAAGAGAGAGAGAAATGAGTAAGATAAGAGAATGAGAAGAGAATGCCACCTACCTATCTTGTTGGGGTGGAGAGAAGGAGACACTTGTTGTACAAGAGTATTGAAGGGAGAGAAAAGAGGCACGATGTGTTATTAAGTGTAGATGGCTAGATACTGTCACTTCTCACTCGTCTCATCCTTGTACAAATCGCCGTGGGCCAAATGAATCTTCTTCCTTGAGTTGAGAGTTGTCTCTCTGTGTGAGAAAGTGCAGTGCAATAAGAAGAGACGATGTGAGAGGATAAAAGGAAGAAAGGAGGATGAGGGAGAAAGAGGAAGGAGGAAGGAAGATGGAGATGATATGATGATGGACCATATTTCAGAGAGGAAGAGAATGGAATGAGATACAGAGGAATGCGTGGGACGAGTAGAGGAAGAGTGGGAGAGACAGCAAGACAATGGCCTCCCCCTCCCAATGCAGAAGGAGCTGATATAGGGAAGGAATGTTTCGTGGATGGAGATGGAGTCATCACTACTGCATGCACTAGTGAGTCGAATGAATATCACTCCCAGTTGACATCGAGACGAAAACCTCAATTAGAGAAGGGAGAGGAGGAGGAGGGATTGATGAAGGAGGAGGGGATGGGGGGAAGGGGGAGGGAAGGGGGATTGATGAAGGAGGAGGGGAGGGAGGGGACACAGTGAACACTTGTGAGACGAGGATGAAGTGTGGAAAAGCGGATAATAATTATGAGAAGGAGGGAGAGAAGGAGAGCTTATGGTTGAGAGAATGGAGATTTAGAAGGAGGGAGAGGGAGGGGAAGAGGGGAGGGGGAAGGGGGAAGGGGGAGGGGAGGAGAAGAAGGGGGAGAAGGAGAAGAAGCATCCTTGATGGGATGCCTCGTTTCGGGTTCATTCAATGCGAGAGAAAATAGGAAGTGAGGGCGGGAGAAGAACAGGGAGACGACGTCTATCAAGTACAGCCAGAAAGGATGTTGAAATTGAGAGAGAAGTGAGAGGGGGAGAAGATTGAAGGGATGGAAAGGATGGAGAGGAAGGAGACGAGAAGAAGGGAAGAGATAGATGGGCATTCAAATGTCGAGAGATGAATGAAGAAGAAGAATTAATTCAAGGAATCGTGCAGAAGAAGAACGAAGAGAGTTGGAGATGGTTTGATGACAACGGACGAATGATTGATGAGAAGAATGAGTTCTCTCTTATGGGAGATAGAGATGAGGTATCACTATCATCATCTAGTCTCACAATAATCATCATACGATGACGTTGTATCTAGGTGAGAAGAGGCGGTCCTTATCAAGCGAATCACTACTCTCAACACTACTTCGTTGATCGTGATGGAACCACCAGATTCGAGAATACTCAACGACAGTACGATAGAGATTACGTAGTAGAGGTTCTCTATCAATCAAGAACATATATTCACTTCTTCATTTCAGAGTGTCTGCAGAAACTATTGAAGCCTGCCTCTGAATCATATATGTGTACGCGTATCTTCTCGGTTCTTCTATCAGTTTGATTATTCATTTTCGATATGCGATAAAATTTTGTTTTTAAATATTACTTCTTTTAAAATGGCATACAGTTTATGGGGAATCGGAGCGGCCAGTATACAAGTCACGAAGAACTGTGAAATGTTCTATGTTTTAAGAGATATTCCATGAGTTAGTGGCGTATTTTGGAGGGGTCGGTACACGACTGTTTTTTTACAATCCCTCCCTATAAGGTGTTGGGACCCATACCGAATGCTCATATTTTTAGCAGTAAGAGATGTGCACTTAATGATAAATGCCTGGCCATGCCCAAAAAAGTCCGAAATTGTATCCAAGAAGAAAGTACGTTCTCATAGGTGTTTAGGGAGTATATGAGGCCGTTTTGTGTTAGGATCAACAAGAGTTCAACGAGGGTCTGGAACATCAAAAAAAATCGACAAGCCGTAAAGTTGGTCACTAAGGTAACTTTTGATTCTGAATCGATTGGCGTTTTCAGTTTTTCGATCTGAGCCTTCTGAATCCCGGTACGGCACGACGTCAATTTTGCCAAAATCGTTCTCTCCGATAAAAACTGATCCCGAATGGGACAAAATGGCCACAAATCTCGCGTACCCGACCAGAATTTAATTGTCTACAAAATAAATTTTTAAAAATCGATGCTCTATCTATTTTCGTTTTTAAGTTATGACCGATTTTTGATAGAAAGAGTCGCAGCCATGTGGAGCATAAGGAATCTTCAAGTTCAGCGAGGGATGGAAACAGCGCACCTTAGCCACCTTAGTTGAAAACTTGAAAATTCTGGTTGCTGCCGACTCCTCTTCAGGTGCTTCGGACGAGGCCGACTTCCGTTCTTCTCTTCTCGGACGGATCTGCCAGCTACCGGACGACGTGCAGCTCTTCGATGGGACACTCCTCTCTGGCGATCACGAGATCTCCGACGTATTCAATGGTACGATATTTTCAGCATTATTTTCATGAAAAATACCAAAAAATGGGTTATTCTAGCTTTCAGGGATTTTGTAGCTCGAAACAGGGTTACGGTAGAAGATTACTGTATCAATTCCGGGTACTGTACTCACCATTTGGGATTACGGTAGGTTATTACCGTGTCATTCCCAAGTACTGTAGCTTCAAATTGGGTTACGGTCGTAAGATACGGTAGTTAGTAGGTTACTGTAATGGCAAATTGGGTTACGGTAGCGAGAAACTGTAGCAATATTGGGTACTGTATTTCGAAAACGGGTTACGGTATCCAAATCATGGTGCATTGCAGATAACAACGGAGAGCAGTGCGTCACCCTCAAGTGATCATCTGGCGCTTTCCCTCTCTAGTTCACCCATTCATCTTATCTCTCTTTCCAATTGCTTACCCGTTCTCAATCCACTCATTCTGTTGTGTTCTTTCACTCACGCTTATGCCACACCTATTGAGCTTCATTCGTGTTTGTCCAACTTCCTTGCTATCAAAAAAGTCATTAGTGTAGCTTCTCTTCTCTTCCCGGTAATAAATGAATATTCAATCTATTATTGCATGAAAATGAACCGTTTCACTAGTTATTACGAACGGTCCAATCTACTGTGTTTAGCAATCATTAATAAGGGACTAGCCGAGCTACGCTCGCTAAGGGTGCGCCGTAAGGTTAAGAGAAAATTAGTTTGAGTTGTCTAGCCTCGCTGTATGTCACAAGACTGTCAGAAATATTACCACTCTGATCAGCGTCAGAAAAATTACCATACCACGATCTGTGGTTAATTTCCTGACACATTTCATTTGTGGAAAATTGTCTGACACAGTCACCTCTGTGGTAATTTTTCTGACAAAATTACCTCTGTGGTAATTTTTATGACAGCCATTAGTTTTTTCTGACAAACTTTCCTCAGTGGTAATTTTTCTGACAAAATTACCTCTGTGGTAGTTTTTCTGACAAACTTACCTCTCTGGTAGTTTTTCTGACAAACTTACCTCTGTGGTAATTTTTCTGACAGCCATTAGGGTGGTATTTTTTCTGACAAAAATACCTCTGTGGTAGTTTTTCTGACAAACTTACCTCTGTGGTAATTTTCTGACAGCCATTAGGGTGGTAATTTTTCTGGCAAAAAATTACGGCAGTGGTGACTGTCACCCATCCCTTCCACGGCTAGAGATCCTATCGATACCCAGGCAGAACGGAGCAATTCGGCAAAGTTCTGATTAACTTTCAATCTGAAACACAGCCACGCCGGGATTGACACTCCCCGACTACTCCCCGACAAGACCCGAGAGAGAAAATTATTTCAAAACACTTTTGCACCGGCGGGGATTCGAACCCGCGTTGTCAGGATCTGAAGCTCCATCTTGTAACCACTACATCAATCTTCAAACGTAATAAAGAGCTTAAACTAAAACACGGTTCGAACCGTCACGGGTCACTCTACAAGACTGTTTACAGCATTAGGCCCTATCGCCGCATACAACCGAGCACGTTGACCAAACTCGGAGAATTTCGCCGAAAAACACCGTTTTTCGCCCGATAGTACCTCACGGAAACATAATTTGCTCAGCCGCCGTTACATTAATCGACTCATCCGAAGCATCCGTCGATTCCCCCGCGTTTTCCTCACCTCCCACTCGCAACCACTAGTACTTACCACCCCGGCTTCTATTCTTACCGACCGCCCGAATAGCGATTTCACCAAACGCCAAAAGTTTGCCCGGCGATATCTCGCTTCAGAGCGCTCCCCCAGCTTCCATACTCAGCTTAGCTGACTTTTTTTCGTGTTGATCGTTGATCTCGTCGCGCGCTTCAAAAAACGACCCATATATAGTGGGTTTCGTCCAGGGGGGAACGCGGGACAGTCAGTTGAAGGGTCGAAGAATGGAAAATCGCGAGTGCCCCGACTTTGACGTCATCTTTGACCTACCCAACGTCATCTGAGCCCCTCGTCACCAGGCCAGTTCGATGCGCCTCGACGCGGAGAACAGAAGCTATATATTTACCATACTTGCTATGCAATCCCCCGTTCTGCCCATGACGTTTACTTTGACCAGTAAATTATGAAACAGGCTTTTTGTTATATATGGAGAATTCTAGGCTTCAGTGTTTGTATTTAATCAGTGCATTTTGCATCCAGGGCCACATAGGAGAAAGATCGGGAATATTGGAAAACTAAATAAATAATTGGCGAATATTTTGTTCCGCTCATCATGCCTACTGTATGCTAAACAGTCCATGACTCTAACTGAGTTTTTGAATCTTACAATAATAATGGCTCAAATCGTTCTCATCTTCATATCTCTGCAGCAGAAATATTTTTAATATTTAATATTTGAAAATAATAAAATAAAATACTAATTTTAAAAAATAGCCCAAAAATAATGACCCAGCTAAAAAAATTGACAGCGTTGAACTGACGGCAAGGTATACTGTAGGAGCGTGCAAACTCAATTTTTGTTAATCGCTTTATTCTCGCTTAATTCGCGTATTTTTTAATATATTTTGTTATGAATCGTATCGGCAGCCACTAACCCACTTATTACCAATAGGAATAGATTTTAGGACCGTTTTCGAAAAACCCGTCTGCGGTCTCTATGTATTGTGAGAACAGGATTCGTAGCAAAAATGGTGTGCCCTATTTCCCGGTACAGTAGCATTAATATGCGGAACGGAAAAATATTTTTCAATCGAAATTTTGGTCCAGATCATTGAAACATAAAAATGTCGAAATATCAAATTTTGAAAACTCGAAAATCGGATAAAAATAACCGAACGACCTGGGTCTAAAGTTAGTGGGGTAATATTATACACATGCCTAGGCAACAAAAACACGTTATAAGTTGGTCCGAGATTTCGATCGCAAACTGGATTTTCCAACTTTCAAAAATGGTTTTTTAATTTTTTAAAATCCATATGAAAAAAACCGCATCACGGCTCTTCCGTTATCTTGTAGAGCATTAAATTTTGCGTCGAATAAGCTAAATGAGGTAATTTAATTTTTAGCCCCCGTTCGGATCTATAGACCTGAAATAGGCAATCGAAAAAAAAATTCTTAGAACCTCCTCAATATGGTGCTCATTTTGAAGCCTACATCAAGTACTTCATTTTCCGTGTTGACAGTTTGACCTGAAATTGACGTTTGAACAAGTTAGTACCATGAAAATTCTTAAAATTATGATATTTTTTTTAAAAATAAAAACAATAAATTCGCATTCCGACTATTATACCATGTTGTAGAGCAATAAATTCTGCGTCGAAACAGCTAAATAAGATATTTTTATTTTTAGCCCCTTTTCGGATCTATAGACCTGAAAGAAGCATTTGAAAAAAAAGTTCTCAGAACCTCATCAATATGGTGCTCATTTCGAAGCCCACATCGAGTACTTCATTTTTTGTGTTGACAGTTTGACCTAAAATTGATCGTGGAACAAGTTAGTACCATGAAAATTCTAATAATCCTAAAAATTCTGATATTTTATCTCTAATAAAAATAAAGTTCAAAATCGCACTCTGGCGATTATTTCATGTTATAGAGCATGGAATTCTGCGTCGAATCAGCCAAATTTTATATTTTAACTTTTAGCCCCCTTTCAGATCTATAGACCTGAAAGTGGCATTTGAAGAAATAGTTTCCAGAACCTCATCAATATATTACTCATTTTGAAACCCACATCGAGTACTTCTTTTTTATGCTAACAATATGACTTGAAATAAATTTTTGAACATGTTAGTATTGTAAGATTCAAAAACCCAGTTAGAGTCATGGACTGTTTAGCATACAGTAGGCATGATGAGCGGAACAAAATATTCGCTAATTATTTATTTAGTTTTCCAATATTCCCGATCTTTCTCCTATGTGATCCTGGGCGCAAAATGCACTGATTAAATACAAACACTGAAGCCTAGAATCCCTTATTAATGATTGCTAAACACAGCAGATTGGACCGTTCGTAATAACAAGTGAAACGGTTTATTTTCTTACAATACCTTGAAAATTCATAAAATTCTGAAATTAAAATTTTAATTAGTTTTTTTTTAAGTTTTATAATTTCGTGAATTTTCATGATACTATTTTGTTCCAAGATCATTTTCAGGTCAAACTGTCAATACAAAAAATGGAGTACTCTTTGTTCGCTTCAAAATGAGTACCATATTGATGAGGTTCTGAAAACTTTTTTTTCATCTGCCACTTGCATTTAAAATATCGAATTTTGCTGGTTCGACGCAGAATTCAATGCTCTACAAGATGTCGTTAGAGCCGTGATGCAGTTTTTTCATATGAATTTTTTTTTTTTTAAAACCATTTTTGAAAGTTGAAAAAACCAGTTTGCGATCGAAATCTCGGACCAACTTATAACGTGTTTTTGTTGCCTAGGCATGTGTATAATATTGCCACACTAACTTTGGACCCAGGTCGTTCGGTTATTTTTATCCGATTTTCGAGTTTTCAAAATTTGATATTTCGCCATATGTTTCAATGATCTGGACCATATAGTGTCCTGTTTGGTGATGAGGACCCATGGGGGTATCCAGGGAAAAAATTTGGGCCGGATCGGTGATTTCGATGTCCGACCCTAACGGCCGAGTCCTCGAAAATAACTGAGCCGGTCTCTTAAACGTTGGTCTCATAACGATGTACCCTGATTTCAGATTTCAGTTCGCGATTCCCAGCTTTGCGCGGTGCAAACACCCTGATTTTCAATTATTTTTTCTATGTTTAGCGACCGAATCGAGAACTGAGATTGAGAATCAGGGATTACCGTTTTTCGGTGCTTCACGGTTCCAGTCAACCAAAGGGATAATCAGGCAACTTCAACTCGATTTTGTAGTTTGTAGTTCTCGACATTTGCTTTTGTCCTATGTCGGCACTCCGAGGGCCGTGTCACAGTATATAGTCTTATTTTACAGATCATGTTTCTTGAAGAAGGGATATTTTTAGGGACCGCAGCCGGAATATTTGGCTACACCTAGGGACCGCAGCGTGTCGCACGAAATGGCTTAATGAAAATATTCTTTACATTAAATCGACAGTTCTGAAGCCGCTGATCATTCAAATGTGAATAAATTTCATGAAAAAAATTTTTGAGCGGTAAGAGCGCTTCAAAAACGGGCACCATTGGAACCGCCTACAGTAACCCAAAATTGTTATAGTTAGAGTGCATTTCGTGTCACATTATTTATTCGTTTACAAGAAATTAGTTTTCGGTGATAATTAATTTTTTTTTTTAGCAATTATTTAGATTCATGATAGTTGGCGATGCTCGATTTATTGAGCTGGCATGATCTGAAATTTAAAAAAGGCACAGCGGATTTAGGGCACGCTGTGGCAACTAAATCGCATTAGACAATCATGCGGCGATGTAAGGGCAACGTTTTGGTACAGCGAACTAAGGCGAGACCCAGCGCGATCAAAAGATATAAAATAAATAAGCGAAAACAATCGAATTTCCAATCTTTATTGGATCATACCATAAATTCGCAACATTTCGGCAACCAAAACACAATGCACTGCGATAAAGGAATACTAGGGTTAAGTTCTGGTGAAGAAACCTAACGTGGATCTCGTGGAAGTAAAAAGTTATTTGACTAAAACGAAGGTAGATAAAAAAAAAACAGGTATTGCTATATCGGGATTTTAAGCGTTTGTTGACAGTCAGCAGGTTCAATCTCTTCAAATGTTGGAGTTACTAGGTTTTGCTATTCCTTAGGAGAAAATTTAATGAAATAACTCAGTAAATTAATAATAAACTGCGACAAACAAAATAAAGAAAAATTGCTGAAAAAAATGATGGTGTGGCGCGGATTACGGTAGTAGGATTTTGGTCTCCGACTTTTAGGTTGCCGGTCCCTAGCTACACCCTCCGACGCTTTCCCGTCAAACTACCGTAGTTTGGCTTTCAAATCCTTTAATATTTTTCTGAAGCATTTTAAAAATAGTTCTATAATTTTTCAAGCCGTTTCGTTGATTGGAATGAATAAGAGGACAAAGTGAAAGCATATAAAGCATGGCATGAAGAGATAATACACAACATTGAAGTCACACTAGGCCACGAATAATTTATTATAAATGACGTGTTTTTAGAATTTATTGACTGATCTAGTTAATATGAGAGACATTCCGAGATTTTGAACATATGGCTGGAACTAGGGGCAAAAGTCGATTCGAGGGATTTGCTCCATATTTGCACAGGAGGTAGTACTATGTGAGGTAGGCAGGTTTACCACCTTGGGGCTAACCGCGACGCGTCCGCAGAGCGTTAAATTCGAAATTTAACGAATCTGAAAAAATAATTTTTCACTCAGTTTTACCTGTATCGATTCAAACGTGGTACCAATATATTCCTAAGTGCATGGACATCAGTTTATGTTTTGGGTACAATCCAGGAAAGTTTACGCTTCATGACGAAATTACAAGATGAAAAATTGATTTCTCTCGCAAATATTGATGTAAACCCGGCGTCAGAGATTTTATTTAATAATATGTTAGGTAATGTAAATATTAATAATAACTGAGAAAAATAACTGAGAAAATTGCGTCCCGGGATGGCGAATTTTGAGAACAACTGCTTTGGGATATTTCAAATATTGGAATTTCTTCGTTTTGACGGCTTTCCCATGCAAGCAGTGATACGATTAATTGCCACAACTCTTGCACGAATTTACTAATAAGATGTATGAAATGGAAATTTGAGTTTGCACGATTCTGAAGAAAATAATTTTTGTAGATCGAAAAACTATCTGCAATTTTAGATGTAGACGTTTTTGCATCTACAAAAACTTTTTTTCAGATTAGTATTAGTAAATTCGTGCAAGATTTATGGCAATTAATCGTATCACTGCTTGCATGGGAAAGCCGTCAAAACGAAAAAATTCCAATATTTGCAATATCCCAAAGCAGTTTTTCTCAAAATTCGCCTTCCCGGGACGCAAATTTCTAAATTTTTTTCCTCATTTATTTAGAGAGAGCATAGTGGGTCGGGGTGCAGCAAACCGATACCATCTGCGACTTTTCATTTTTCTGTTGTTCGTTGCACACCAAGAACTGAGTCGTCAACTGACTTATTTTAGCCTTATTTTCGAAATTGATTTTATCATATTGTTTACGTCAAAAATATGTCTATTTCGCATATATCGCCTTCTCCTTGCACTAAAGCACCACACCTTGCGCGAGGTTTGACTGATCTTCCACAAATAACAACAAAATCGTCATCTTTGTAGGGTACCAATTTTGAACGAATTGTCTTCCTAGTTTTTGGCATTTTTGGCATCGTCCGCGGTCGTCCCCACTTTTCGCACTGCTACCAATTCGTTCTTCTGACTCTCGCGGATGTTTTGGTCATAGTGAACTATAGGTGGTCTTAGGTGGGACTCCCGATTTCGGCCTTAGAAAGTGGAACTGTTGTGATCTGTCGTACTGTTTTGCTTTCTCCGAGGTCTGGCTCGCCTCTCCTATGCTCGAACCGCTTCAAATCCCTTATATGTACTCTCGCGCAACGTTCAGTTATAATTCACACTAATAAAAATTACAATGAAAATATTTTTAAAAAAATTTAAATCATAAGTTGATACACCACTCTACTGGTCCCATTACGGTAGATCGCTGGACAAAACACTATTTTAATAATCCTCTATATTTTTGTTATTTAATTATTTTTATGAATATTTTTATTCCCAATCGATTCAGCGGTCATGATTCCATAGAACACACTACGAGCGATGATTCTGGGATTTTTTTCTAGATACCCCATTGCGGTCCCTACATTTATTATTCATATTTACATTGCCTAACATATTATTAAATAAAATCTCTGACGCCGGGTATGCATCAACATTTGCGAGAGAAATCAATTTTTCATCTTGTAATTTCGTCATGAAGCGCAAACTTTCCTGGAGTGTACCCAACACATGAACTGATGTCCATGCACTTAGGAATGTATTGGTACCAACTTTGAATCGATACAGGTAAAACTGAGTGAAAAATTAATTTTTCAAGATTCAGCAAATTTCGTATTTCGCGCGCTCTAACGCGCTGCGGACGCGTCGCGGTCAGCCCCATATGGTCAACCTGCCTACCTGCACGGCAACCGGAGCGCCGACGTAGGAAGAAACGAAACGTCCAGAGCTACAAACTACAAAATTAGACAAGCACCGTTGCCTGAATCACGATCACGAGGTGCAAAATGCCTGATAAATAATCACGATCGCGCGGTTCAAAATGCCTGATTTTAACGTTCTGGAACGGTGAATCGCAAAGTGAGCTTGGCGTTCAGGGTAATATTACTGGTACTCAGGCAGTTGCACCGCATGATCGTGATTCAGGGGCACTAGGTCGGATGATCACCGTCGGATGATAACCGACTGGATGAAAAAAAAAAAATTTCGTCTCCCAGTATTTTGTCAGTAGGGTCAATATGATGCAAAGAACCATCTGAGAAAATACTGGAAGACATTTTTTTTGGTTCTCATCCAGTCGGTTATCATCCGACGGTGATCATCCGACCTAGTGCCGATTCAGGATCAACTTTCTACTGTATGATTTTACTTTCCCGGGCGAGTTTGCCTGATTTCCCCTGATGTTTTCGGACGTTTTATTTTTCCTTATGTCGGCGGCCCTGTTGCCGTGTACCTGACCGAGCACTACCTCCTGTACAAATATGGAGATAATCCCTCGTATCGACTTTTGCTCCTAGTTCCAGGCATGTGCAGATATTTGTTCAAAATCTCAGATTGTCTCTCATATAATCATATCATATTTTTCTTTCAAATCTGAAACGAATATATGATGATTTTTTTTTCGAAATGGCGCGTCTCTCGTGCGTTGCGCGTGTCTCCCCCTTTCTCTCCCTCACGTGATGAGACTGCCTTCTTTTACCTCACTTACACCCCTTTCGCACTCTATTTTTTCATTTTAGAATTGTCCCCCATCTATCTAGCTACCTATATATATATCGAAATAGAGAGGACAAATGTGAAAATGTGGGGAGAACGCTTTGTTTTCGTGGGCACTATTGACTGGATGGAAGAAAGAGTGTGTATTGTATGTGAGAAAGAGAGCAGAAGAGAAGGCAGAGGGCATATGCGTATACCTCGAATTAATAGCATTCTATCCCTACCCGTCTTTCATTCTCATATCTTCCTTTCAGATGTCATCTCCCAGTTCCGGTAAACGTCGGATGGACACGGATGTTCTCAAATTGTTAGTTTATCTCACTCTTTCATCTCTATCTCGATGTGTTTTTCCCGTTGAGAGTGACAAATGACTAGTTGATTCTGCCATGGTCCCTTCTGTCTCCTCTCCCTTATAGAAATGGATTGCAGGATAGAGAGCAAGCACGAAGTCATCATCACTGGTGGACTCAATGAATTCAATGTCAAGTTCTATGGCCCGAAAGGAAGTGAGTGAAGATGGAGTAGATGGACGATTGGGTCTGGATTGGATGGACTGGATGGAAATTAGGACGGATGCCTTCTCTACATCTCTTTTTGTCTCTTACAGCAGCATATGAAGGAGGAGTGTGGAGAGTGAGAGTGGAACTACCTGAGAAGTATCCATTCAAGTCCCCTTCCATCGGATTTCTCAATAAGATATACCATCCTAATATCGATGAGGCATCGGGGACTGTGTGTCTCGATGTGATCAATCAGGTCAGAGATGGACACAATACATAGCATTCGTCGCTTTTCTCCTTGAGAGATTCCCGGATGGGAGTGATGGATACCCACCCCCCCCCCCCCCCCCCCCCCCCCCCCCCCCCCCTCTATACCTCCACTCTTCTTCCATTCTTTTTTTATTATGTTGATTCAGTCATGGTCGGCTCTGTATGATCTGACTAATATCTTCGAATCCTTCCTCCCTCAACTCCTCACTTATCCTAATCCTACTGATCCTCTCAATGGAGATGCCGCTGCTCTTATTCTCCATCGACCGGAAGAATTCAGGAAGAAATGCATGGGTATGTCTATTCATCAATACTCTAATTCTTCTTCTGATCCCTTCATTAATAGCCACCCTAAAATCCTGGCAGAGGTGTCAAAATAAAGAGGAAGTTATGCTGAATAACACCCCTGCCAGTAGGGACCACCGAACCGGAAAAGTTAGAGTCAGAGCCGGCAAATGTCGTGTCATGGAGTGGGAAGCGTCGAAATGCGGGAATTTAAATCCTCCACGTAATTTTGCATTTTCCAGGATTAACAGATTATTTCGGAATGCGCCTTTTCATTCTTATCATTAATACTAAAGTCTGGTAACAAAGCACCTCCTTTAAAAATATTAGAAAATTCTATGGAGGCAAACATGTTTTAAATCGTCGGTGAAAAGTGCATACTTTGCGAATTCCTCCTTTTTAATTAGCAAACGGCTTATTTTCGTGATGCGCCTTCTGGGTTTTGATTTCAGTGTGATCAGTGTGCAGGACTCGAACTTTTGGCAAGTTTTTCCCGAGATCCCTGGAGGCAAACCTTATCAAATAACTGATGGAACAAAAAAATAAAATAGACCGTTCAACGAGTGATTAAAACCCTTTGTTGATATATTCTTATATTTTATGTATTGTGTTTGTATAAACCATTGATCGGGGTACGAAATATGTGCATTGAAATAGAGATGCAGTTAAGAGACACTATCTGAGCCAGATCGTATACTGCCGTACAAGGAAAAATAGATTCCCACCAAAATTATGTACTAGGATCAACTTTTCACGTAGAGCTCGAAAATCGATCTTAGAAAGCCGTATCTCCAAAACCGAATTCCCTGTGGCACACTTCTCGTGCCAGTGGGAAAATATTATCTCGATAACCGCGCTTCGTAGGCCTACAAAACCATAGTAATTCTGAAAGATCTCGCCGAGATAAGCATTTTTATAGTTGTGAGTGAAAGGCTAGCTCATCCTTGAAAAAATTTGTGTCCTCCGAAAATTTTGAAAATGCTGCCCTGAAATTTTTTTCACAATTCGGGTTTTGTTACTATGCTCATTCGATTCCTCGTTAAAAATTAATCCTGGAACGTATATTTTCGGTTAATTTAAGTGGCGGATAGTTGACCGATGGACCAAAAAATGCTATTTTCCTACGGTTTTTCGAGCATAACTTTTTTTGCTTTGAGTTTCATGAGCTCTAGTGTCCAAATAAATAAAAAAATCGAGGCCGCTTTAAATAGAAATCACAAAACCGCAACGCGACACTAAGTACATCTTGTAGAGCATTAAATTCTGCGTCGAATCAGCTAAATGCTATAATTAATTTTAGCCTCTTCAGATCTATGGACGTGAAAGATTCAGTTGAAAAAAAAATTTGAACCTCATCAATATGGTACTCATGTTAAAGCCCATATCGAGTTGATCATTTTTTGTGTTGACAGTATTACTTGAAATTTATGTTTGGACATGCTAGAACAAGTTAGTACCATGAAAAATGACAAAATTCTGATATTTTAATTTTTTTTTAAAAGAAATCACAAATCCGCAACGCGACACTAAGTCCATCTTGTAGAGCATGAAATTCTGCGTCGAATCAGCTAAATGCGATAATTTATAATTTTAGCATCTTCAGTTCTATGGACCCGAATGAGGCAGTTCGAGAAAAAGTTTGCAGAACCAGTACGAAAATTCGAATTCTACGGGTGAAAATACACCGGAAACTCCTATTGTTTGGTCGTTCTGAGATTTCGAATTTTTGACCGAAAAACGGCCATGAACCCGGGGTCGTGGAAAAACTTTATTTGTTTTCGTTTCGGAAAAATATGACTAGGAAATTCTAGCGTAGTTTTGCGTGTAGAATTCGAATTTCGGCATTAGAACTCATGAAAACACGAACAAAAAAAGTTGAGTCCGAAAAACTGTCTAAATCATCAATTTTTGACATAAAATCGAAAAAATAAGAAAAAGTAAAGAATCAATGGGCAGAACTACTGGGGTGTATGATGCAGAATTGGAAGGGCTACACAACGTATATAGTGGGGTTCAGCAGTTTTGACGAAATTGGACTGACAAGGGAACCTCATAAGTCGACGGAGACCAATCCGAAGTTGGCCTATATGGGGTGGTAGGTATTGATGAGTGATACTCAGAACCATTTTCAGAAGTTCCCACATAGACCTACTAAGGGTCGAATTTCGACGATGCAGTTTCAAAATCTTAACCATGTGGGCTGATAGTTCCCAACCTCGATACCTAGGGGTGCAAGCGTCTCGGTAGCGCAGCCGGTAATGCGCCAGCCTTGAAAAAAAAAATTGTTCAATGCTAAAAATAAAGTGATCGATAGTTCAAGAAAAAAGTTTGCAAGAGCAAAAACAGCATGGAGAATCGAACCAGGGGTATAGCGTTCTCAAGGCTGGCGCCTTACCGGCTGCGCTACCAAGACGCTTGCACCTCTACGTATCGAGGTTGGGAACTATCATCTCACGCGCCCACATGGTTAGCAGAGAGAAAAAGAGAAATTGGCAATTTGCCAGCCATTGTAACGGGAGCCGTAGCCATCAAAAAGCTTGGTCTCGTCGCCGTAGCCATCAAAAAGCTCTGGTCTCGTCGCAGGGGAGGGAGTGTTTTGACCATTGTCTGAGTTTTCTCGCATTTGAAGTTCGCATGTTCTGGATTTATTGGAGTCTGTGACCGATAACCTACGATTTAAGCACAAAACGAAGCCGTCAAGTGCTCTAGTCGCTGAAATAGATCCCCACGTCAAAAAATCCGAATGTTCAACCTTCTTTCTTACAGACTCCATGAATCACGTATCTGACACAGCTCCAATATATTTTTTAAAGAATGGGAGTGATTTCGCTAAATCGGGCGTGCTGAACAACCTAAAAACACTCATGGTTTATCGTTTAAGCTAGTTTCACGCGATACCATAAATCGTCACTCAGCCGCGACGCGCAACCGCAACGCATCTGTCCTTTTCGCTTAGACTTGTCGCTGTGTCGGCCGTGGTGTACACGGGTGTACATGCCGGTAGGCATTAGACACTCATAGATTCGAACCGTTCTCTAAATATTTCGAATCCCCTATATCCATTATATTCCCTTTACTCTCCTTCTTCTAATATTTTATAATTATTTATATTTTCAGACTACGTCTCTCGATTCGCGACTGAAGAAGTACTGGCTCGGACATTCGTGAATGAGGGACAATTCCCATCTGACAAGAATCTTGTGAATGGAGAGGAATCCGATTCCACCATCAGTGATTTCTCAGAAGATGAGCTGGAAGGAATGGAGCTATGAATCATAGTCTATGATAGGTGCTTTATGCGAAATATTATGCCATTTAAATCGGGATTTCCTACCATGTGACTGAATAACTTGTGGTTTGGGTGTAGTGATGCGAATGAAGTCTCTTCCCTCTCCTTCTTCTTCTCTCTAATTGCCATGCTTTCTATCTCCTATCTCCCTTCATCGTATTCTCTCTCGTACACTTCCCCATTCCCTTTCATAACCATCTCTCTTTCTCATTGTCCGTTTTCTCAGCGTATTCTCATTATTTCCCTCATAGGTCACTACATTCAGCTTCAATGTATATTGTGTATTCATTTCCATCAGTTCCCCATTGTACAGACTCCCACGTAAGTATCCTCTTTGTATCCATGTATAGTCCAGTTTTATACACTATCATATATGGATTGCTTGTACACTCCCCAATCTGTGTCTTACACCGCTTACAATACATAGATCATTTCCAGATCCCCCCTGCTAGTTTCATTATGATCCTCTTTTCCTACCTCTTATTTGTGTTTTTGAAAGTGCTCTTTTCTCGCCTTTCTCTAGACATCTGCCAATGATGAGTGAATAAACGATTTGACGGTGAGTACATTCACTGAATTGAATCACAAGATTATGCGATGGGCGCTATAGAAATATCTGGAAAGTATATTGATTCTCTCCCTTTAACTCACTTTTCTCTTCGTTTCCTCACCTGTGGAGATTCCCTTCTCTATTCATAAAGGAAGGAAAGAAGAGCTCTTAGTCCTGCTAAGTATGCCCTCTTTCTCTCCTTCTCTCAATTGATTGTTTTCTCTCAATCTCCCGTTTTTTTATGTCCATCCTGATAATCAATAATTTCAGAATGGCGGATTCTTCTCATTCTCCTCCTTCAACTACTCCAGTGTGGTTCTTCTATCCCAATCTGATTGGATATGCTCGTATCATACTGGCTGTTGTATCAATGTGGTGGTTCCCTTCTTCCCCTGGGAAGGCGATGCTCTGCTATGGTGTCTCTGCTGCTCTTGATGGATTCGATGGATGGGCAGCACGTACATTCAATCAGAGTCAGTCACTTGATGGGATATTCATTAACTGATGGATCATTGAAGGTTCTCGATTCGGTGCCATGTTGGATCAATTGACTGATCGTTGTGCCCTCCTCTCTCTCGTCATGACTCTCTGCACACTCTATCCCTCATGGCAATTCCTTCTCCAGGTATCATCCCACTATACTCTATTAGTCTATTCTCTTTATCATCCCACGACACGGCCCCCGGAGTGCCGACATAGGCACGGCCTCCGGAGCTCCGACATAGAGTTAAAACGTCCAGAGCAAAATTAGGCTACAAACTACAAAAAACAACGACAAACGCGTTGCTCAAATCACGCGCGTGCGGTTTACGTTGCCTGATTTTCACGGCGGACTGAAATCCTACCCGAGCCGAAAACCGTGGCTAAAATTTGTAAAAAAAAAAAGGCAGGCTCCGCCCAACTGCCACTAATGATCGAAAGTTTATTGCCAAGCTCCACCCCCTACCGCTAAACATAGAGAGTGCTCCAGCGTCCAGCGAAGATTTCGAGAACATGTACATCATAAATTCAACTATTTGAATTTTTCCCGCGTTTCTCAGGGAATTCAAAAAAGGTGATCCTGATATAATGGTTGGTCCTGTCAAAGAAACCTGATTTTTCTACCCTTTGAATCGCGCGCCTTTTGTAGGAGCAAACTGAGTATATTACTATTAGCCATGCGGTCCGGGTGTCGGTAGGATTTCAATCCGCCGTGTGATTTTCACATTGGGATCGCTAAACATAGAAAAAGTGAATCGCAAACTGAAAGTGATTATCAGGGATCCGTGTGCGAAAATTCAAACTATGTGAAAATCAGGAGATCCGTGTAGGAAAATTCAAACTTCGTGCAAAAATCAGGCGACTATCTGACCCAGTGAACATATGCTTGGCACTAGCAAAAAATCGAATTCGCTCTAAATGTGTGGGATGGTAGTACTCGACGAGTGTAGCTCAGACGCCGCTGGTTTAGTGTTCCAGATCATTCTCCGCTAAATGGCGGAAGTTTCAAAAACCTACCGTAACCCAACCGACTTTGCTCTTTCGCAATCGTTTCAATCAAGTCATATCTTTAAAATTACGAAATATTCATGTGATCACACACACCAAGTTTCATCCCGATTGGATTGAAACTGATCGAGAAATAACGATTTTTAAAAAAATATTCACACTTTTAATGTCAGCTTTTTTCTTACACAAACAGGGTACATTTTTTATTTGATTAATCGAACGAGCAACCATCAGGCTATATTGTGTGTGAAAACTGTAAAGATTCAGGTGGGACGCCGGCGGAAATAAATTTAAAACGGCATTCAACTCATTGAAAAGTCAGTTCATGATTCAGTCCAAACCGCTTTCATAATTTTTATTTTTTCAGTTTCTTTTCATAATCTGTTTTCTTACATCGTTGTAATTACGTTACAATAGAAATATTGGAATAATAACAAATTTCAAGCAAAAAAATGCAACCAGGTACACGGCGGACTGAAATCCTACCGACACCCGACCGCATGGCTAATAGTAAAAATGACGACCATCGAAAAATTATACTCAGTTTGCTCCTACAAAAGGCGCGCGATTCAAACGGTAGAAAAATCAGGTTTCTTTGACAGGACCAACCATTATATCAGGATCACCTTTTTTGAATTCCCTGAGAAACGCGGGAAAATTTGCCCCCCCTCGAGCGGGAGCGAATAAAATTTGAAAATAAAAAAGCGCGACTGAATAAAATTTGAATATTTGAACTTATGATGTGCAAGTTACTCGAAATCTTCGCGGGACGCGGAACTCTTTCTGTTGTTAGTGGTTGGAGGTGGAGTCCGTCTTTGAACCTACTATATTTAGTGGAATTTGGAGGCGGGACCTCGTTACAAATTCTAGCCATGGTTTTCGCCTCGGGTAGGATTTCAGTCCGCCGTGCCAGGTAGATTTGTGTTTCGTAAGAATACGGTAATTTGGCTTATCATGAACTGACTTTTCAACGAGTTGACTCCCCCGACGCTAGAGAGTGCGAAGCTCCTCCCTTTTCCCTCGCCCTCTCCCCGCGCTCCGAACCCGTCGCGTCTAGAGAGCAGCATGTCCCTAGGGGGAAGGGGTGGAGTCTGGGAGGCGGGGCTTGGTTGCTATCTAGGAAAGTTCCAGCATTTGACTACCCCGCGAGATAACAGGCAACCTAAAACCGCGGCCAACTCGCGTTTTTTGCTGTTTTTCAATCACAACTTTTTTCTTTCGAAGTTTCAGGATCTCTAACATAAACATTCGTTTTCTACGTGCGAAAATACATCAGAAAATTATATATTCATGTATTTCTGAGAATATGACTTTTTCGACCCCGGTTCTGGTTCCTGGTTTCATTTTTGGGTCAAAAAATTCATATTCTCAAAAATACACGAGTATATAATTTTCTGTCGTATTTTTTCACGTGGAAACCGAATTTCTATGTTAGAGATCCTGAAACGTTGAAAGAAAAAAGTTGTGATTGAAAAACAGCAAAAAATGCGAGTTGGCCGCGGTTTTAGGTTGCCTGTTATCTCGCGGGGTAGTCAAAACCTAATATACCAAAATGATCAGGAAAAGATTCTCTACAAACTGGCCGAGGGATTTGGTCGCGCCAGTTCAATGTCAAAAAATGATTTTTTCTCGAAAACGAAAATAGGTTCAGCCAAATTTTTTTGTTCATTTTGTAGAGAATTAAATTCTGATCGGGAGCGTGAGATTTGGCACTATTTTGACCTTTCGAGGGGCAGTTTTGATCGAATAACAAGAATTTGGCAAAATCGACGTCGCGTCGTACCGGGATTCAGAATCTTCTGATCGAAAAACTGAAAACGCCAGTCGATTCAGAATCAAAAGTTACCCCTAGGACGAACTTTTTAGCATATTCGATTTTTTTGCTGTGCCAGGCCCTGTTACACTTCTACTGACTCTTCTACTGGCCTCATAATACAATTTAAAAAAGCTGATCGCGAACTGATCTGACTTGATTCAGGCTCGACTTTATACTGTAGTCTTTTGTTTTGTACTGGCGGCCTACACAAATATAAAATAACGATGGGTCGCAAATAGAACCAGTTTGAAAATTATTTCTTACATTGCTACCTGAAAATCGGATTGTTCGCGGTGGGAGTAAATATGCTTTGCGGCTTTATTTCCAGAAGTAAAAAAAGTGCCCTAATGGACCCGCAGGGGAGGGAGTGCTTTGACCATTTCCTGAGTTTTCTTGTATTTAAAGTTCGCATATTCTAGATCGAATGGAGCCTGCGACCGGTAACCTATAATTTGAGCACAAAAACAAGTCGCCATGTGCTCTATTCGCTGGGATAGATCATCACGTCAAAATAATAAAAAATAACGTATCTGACACAGCTCCACTCTTTTTATTGATTTTTTTTAAAGAATGGGAGTGATTTCGCTAAATCGGGCATGCTGAACAACCTAAAAACACTCATGGTTTATATTATAAACTAGCTTCAAGTGACACCGCGAATCCACACTCAGCCGCGACGCGCAACCGCAACGCATCTGTCCCTTTCGCTAAAACTCATCGCTGTGTTGGCCGTGAATGCGTCTTGGAACACACGTTTCTCTCCCTAAATCTGTTCAACGAAAAATGACAATTTCAAAAAATATTCGCAAATCGGCTATAACTCTCAGATATTTTCATAACTAATATTCGCACGGCCCGTTGACCAGTGCACTGCATTATTTTTCCCGACACCCCGTTGAGCAAAAAAGGCCCTCTCGAGAACAAAATAAACACAGAATGAGTTGCTAAACAGAGTATGCTTTCATTTCTGCCGTAAATCGCGGACCGTTAAACATAGTAAAATTTCTTTTTCATATGCATTTGGGTAATCGGGAGTGCAGAATTCATTAAACATACTCAGATTTTGATGAAAAAAAAATTAAATCAGCGAGTTTTGACCTACCCGTCTAAGCCCCGCTTCTCTTGGTGCAGTCACGCACGAAATCAGTTCGGTGAGTCATGGCATGGTCAGTAGGTCACCATTCGCGATTTTCAATCACTTAATTGTTTTTTTCCTGGCAGCATTAAATAAAATGGCGCATTTGGACTGATAATTGATCAATATATTGTTAAGAGACCGGCTCTGTTATTTTCGAGGGTTGGGCCGTTAGGGCCAGACATCGATATCAGCGATCCGGCCCAAACTTTTTCCCTTGATGCCCCCATGGTTCCCCATCACCAAACGAGGCACTATATGTTCCAGATCATTGAAACATAAAAATGCCGGGTTGTCGAAATTTGAGAATTCGAAAATCAGAAAAAAATAATGAAACCATCTGGGTCCAAAGTTAGTGCGGATATGTTGCATACATACCTAGACAACAAAAACATGTTTTTATGATGATCCGAGATATCGATCGCAAAGTGATTTTTCACTTTATGAATTGTAGTTTTTAATTTTTATATATTTTAAATCAAATTTTCGCTAAACGGCCCTAAGAGCACATTGTAGAACTCAAAATTCCTCATCAAATAAAAAAATATGAAAAAAATCGTCATGCCCATTTTTTTGGATTTGGACACTGAAGAAA
Source organism: Pristionchus entomophagus (assembly GCA_036245825.1). Lineage (NCBI taxonomy): Eukaryota > Metazoa > Nematoda > Chromadorea > Rhabditida > Neodiplogasteridae > Pristionchus > Pristionchus entomophagus. The sequence continues at coordinate 30,189,196 of BTSX01000004.1, forward strand.
CTTGTGGAAACGGACCCATTTCAAAGTGTACGTGAAATGTCCATTACACTTGGGGTTAGTCATAGCACAGTCGCGGAAGGATTGAAATCCCTCGGAATGAGGAAACTTCTCGGTCGATTCATACCCCATGATCTGACCCAAGCCAACCTTGACCGTCGAGTTGATGATTCCATTACCCTCCTCACTCTCCACAGTGGGGATCAGTGGCTGGACCGGCTCATAACGGCCGATGAAAAATGGGTCTTCTACGATAACAACCACAGGAGAGCCCAGTGGGTTGGAGAAGGAGACCCCACAGGATGTCCCAAAACCTAACCTGCACCCTGCACCCCAAGAAAATCATGCTCCCAGTGTGGTGGGGAGTGAATGGCCCGATCTACTGGGAGCTGCTACCTGAGGGCACGACAATCACCGGACCCACGTACGTCACCCAATTACGGAATGTGAAGAAGGCCGTCGATCTATCAAGCCTCAAGGACAAGAAAGTGTATTATCAGCATGATAATGCACGGCCCCATATCTCGAAACTAGTCAAGCAGGAACTGGCTGGATATGGGTGGATGGTTCTCCCTCACCCCCCGTATTCTCCTGACTTGGCCCCGTCCGATTACTGGCTTTTCGCAGACCTGACCCATGCCCTTCGAGATAGAACCTTTAATTCACGTGGAAGTCTCGAGGCTGCACTCAAACAATACTTTCCTTCGCGCCCCGCTGGGTTCTACAGGGAGGGAATCCATAAGTTGAAGGAACGTTGGGCATACGTTGTCAATAATGATGGCATGTATAATTGATCTCGTGCTATTGTTTACTCAAAGAAATAAAGATTTGAAAAATGGACAAAGACTTTCCGGACAACCTGATACATGAAAGAGGCAGTTGAAAAAACGTTTCCAGAACAGCATCAATATGGTACTCATTTTGAAGCCCACATCGAGTACTTCATTTTTGCGTTGACAATTTGACCTGAAATTAATTTTTGAACATGTTAGTACCTTGAAAATTCATAATATTCTGAAATTTTAATATTAATTAGTTTTTTAAAAAGTTTTATAATTTTGTGAATTTGCATGATAATAATTTGTTTTAAAATCATTTTCAGGTCAAACTTTCAACACAAAAAATGAAGTACTCGATGTGGGCTTCAAAATGAGTACCATATTGATGAGGTTATGGAAACTTTTTTTTCAACTGCTTCTTTCAGGTCTTTAGCTCCGAAAGGGGGCTAAAATTAAAAATATCTAATTTAGCTGATTCGACGCAGAATTCAATGCTCTACAACATGGCATAATCGCCGGAGTGCGATTTTGAACATTTTTCTTATTATAATTAAAATATCAGAATTTTCAAGATTTTTAGAATTTTCATGGTACTAACTTGATCCATGATCATTTTCATGTCAAACTGTCAACACGAAAAATGAAGTACTCGATGTGGGCTTCGAAATGAGCACCATATTGAGGTTCTAAGAAATTTTTTTTCGTTTGCCTATTTCAGGTCTATAGATCCGAACGGGGGCTAAAAATTAAATTTAATGCAGAATTTAATGCTCTACAAGATAACGGAAGAGCCGTGATGCGGTTTTTTCATATGGATTTTAAAAAATTTTAAAAACCATTTTCGAAAGTTGAAAAAACCAGTTTGCGATCGAAATCTCGAACCAACTTATAACGTGTTTTTGTTGCCTAGGCATGTGTATAATATTGCCACACTAACTTTGGACTCAGGTCGTTCGGTTATTTTTATCCGATTTTCGAGTTTTCAAAATTTGATATTTCGCCATTTTTATGTTTCAATGATCTGGACCATATAGTGTCCCGTTTGATGATGCGGAGCCATGGGGGTATCCAGGGAAAAAAGTTTGGGCCGGATCGGTGATTTCGATGTCCGGCCCATACTCACGGAGCCAGTGTCTTAATAACTTTTTATGCTCTTTCGAATGATATGTAACACGGCACCAAAATCTCAAGTTTGAAAAAAATCGATAAAGTAGGTCAAAACTGAAAAATTTTCTCAAAAAAGTTTTATCTTCGATGGTGGTTCATCTCCCCAAATATGAACTTCCAGTGACCAATTTGAAAGAGTTGTGCCATTCCAACTGGGCAAATCCAAACAACGCGTTTTAAATTGATAATCAGGCAACCTGAAAATAGTGTATGGTGATTGAAAGCCCGCTCGTATTTCCCAACTAGCAGCCTGCGGCTGCTACGTTGTACGCCGGGTCGTAAGCAGAGGTTAACCATGCACCTTTTGCTTGCGAGTGGGGCGTGTAAAAAATCGATAAAGTAGGTCAAAACTGAAAATTTTTCTCTCCGCTTCGCTCCGTGGCTACATCGCAACTTTTCCGGAGCGCTCGAAGCCTCACGAGCTTTTCACAACGGTATGGCCGGATCATAGGCAAATTTCATGAACCCATATCCCCTTTTGTACCACGTTTCGCCGTCTTACACATTAGCCAAGCACCGCTTGCTTGCGAGTGGGGCGTATACCGTTGCAAAAATATCGTGAGGCTTCGAGCTTTACCTAATAGCATGGTCGAGTATAGTTGAAATTTGTTCAAATAATCCTGAAAGATCAATTTCCACATTTCCCGAGGCTCTCCGATGATTTTGAAGCCAGTTATGAGCGAAAACGTGACGATTGAATAATGATGACAAAATCGATAATAGCGAAATCTGAGCACGGGAGGTCGATTGGCACTTCTCCTGAGGTTCTCCGATGACTTTGAAGCGAGTTATGAGCGAAAATGTGAAGATTGCATAATGATGACAAAATCACGGATTGCGAAATAGTTGCTGTCGGTTAAGAGCGCTCATGATTCTGAGTCGAATGACACTGTTGCCGATCTTTACGGGCGAATTAGAAGTGAATTAGGCGCGAAAAACGAATTATTACATAAGGATGATGAAATATTTCGTAATGATGATGACATTTTTATCAATTTTGAAAAAGAAGTTTTCGGTGGTTCGATTGGTCATGGACTTGTTCTCGGGCGATGAGTAGAAAGCGAGTTATTGAGGGTTGAAAAGTGTGACAGACAAACAGACGGAATGACAAACAGACTCTTTGACTTTATAAGAGATAGAGTAATTAGGGGAGACAATGGGCAATGGAAGGGCAGTCAAATCCAGGGAGGGACGCTTCCTCATTCCGCGCGGAGCACGGCCTAGCGAGCGGTCGGCGAGGGGCGCGCAGCGCCCCGAGTCGACCGCGAGCCCTCACACCCGGAACCACCCCGCACCCGGTAGCTAGTCAATAAACACGACTGAGTACTTTTTGTACTTTTTTGTACTTTTTAAAAAAAAATAATAAAGTAGTCCAAGAGTCACAAAATACTATCACAGCGAGTGTTCAATTGGGGCAGACGCATGATTCCCTGAATCATCCATACTTATTGCCTGAAAAATTGCCGCCAATTAGCTGCTCATCAATGAAAGCGTAAATGGTAAATCGCTAGCATCCGGTTACCTGTCCTTTACCCGATTTGCGCCTACCCCTCTCATCGATACTCAGCTTTCAACCTGAGGCTTCGACGCTTATTATCTGCCTTTTACCTGCCACCTGCCAAATACCCGAAACTGCTACTCGAATCTCTGAGTAGTACACTAAACACCGTATTATTGTAAGATTCAAAAATTCAGTTAGAGTCATGGACTGTTTAGTATACAGTAGGCATGATGAGCGGAACAAAATATTCGCTTATTATTTATTTTGTTTTCCAATATTCCCGATCTATCTCCTATGTGATCCTGGACGCAAAATGCACAGATTAAATACAAACACTGAAGCCTTGAATCCCTTATTAATGATTGCTAAACACAGTAGATTGGACCGTTCGTAATAACAAGTGAAACGGTTTATTTTCTTACAATACCGTTGCTGAGCATTTGAATCTTAAAATAACGACAATAATTAAGTCAATTATAGTTGTCGGCAGTGGTTGACATTGCTTCTCACTGGTTGCACCTTCATGCAGCTGATCTGAGTGGCAAGAACACTCACAAACAGGTACCAAGAATCACATCATCAAAATGAGCATATCTTATCATGTATTAGTCTTCTAATCCGATCCTCCATCTCTACTATACCTCTCGTCCTTTTCTCGGATTCATGTGTGCAGGGAATGAGGTATCTCCCTTCTCTAACCCTCCGCCCGACCGCCTTATTTTCGAGCAAGGGCCGGCACAGCTCAAAAAGATCAATTTCCTGAAGTATGTTTTGGGGTTATCGAGGGTGCTGAAGACGATGCACATATGCATTTTTCCCGCAGACTCCTCGTTGCCTCCAGACGGCGTCACGTCGAATAAACGTTTTGACGTGCTACTCGGCTCCCGAGAGAGCCAATTTTAGGCGAAAATTGTTTCTGGGGTAGAATTGCATGGCGAACACGCCTGTCAAGTTCATTTTTCATGATTTTCAAAAAAAAAATCTTTAAAAATTCAAATTTTGATAGAGGCCTGTGCATGCTTAGCAACCTAGTTATATCGATCGAGCGTTACGAGAGGATTCAGATTCTATATTTTGAGCCAAATCGTGCATCAAATCTGAATTTAAAACGCGTTCTCCCTCCTAGCGCAGGAGTGGGTGGCACAGTAACTCAAAATCATGCCCGGAGGTTCATACTTGGTGGTTAGAGTCCCTAGGGATGGGATACACTTCAGCCATAATATTGACCCCAAAAGTTGTTCTTTGATCTTTCAGATCGAAAATTTTCAAATTGAGATTTACCACACATATATCATTCGAAAGAGCATCAAAAGTTATTTAAGAATCTAAGTTTTCGAACGTCGGGGATCCTCAGAACTCGAATAATGTTGGAAAATGTAGAAAAAACACAATTTTCAATTTTTCATAAAAATCAAGCACCACTTTCCAACGATTTCTACCTCCTGGAAAGTTGGCATGTTGTGTGAAATTTGATGCTGAATCAGATGAGACATGTGCAGTTTATGGGGAGGTACCGAAAACATACTTTACCCCGAAAAACTAGCACCCAATCGTCGACGCAGGTTCGATTCCGATATCTCTATATTTTCATCATTGATCAACTTTTTGTGCATTTATTTGCTGTTTTGACAAGATTTTGTGAAGATCTCACACGAAACAACTAGTTTTTCATGCATTCGACATATTTTGTGGCTAACAAGCGAAATTACTTAATTTTTTGTTTTATTTTTAATTTTTTTTTCGAATTCTGAAGCATTATTCTCACGATATCTCGTTTCGGATATAACTTAGAAGCAATAAGTATACATTTTCTTTCAATTAGGTAACATGTTGAATACCTTCGTAATGTCTCGCTTGGTTGCCTGTTTAAATTTTGTTTTAGATCTTTACAAAATCTTGTCAAAACAGCAAATAAATGCACAAAAAGTTGATCAATGATGAAAATATAGAGATCGAAGTTCAGAAAAACGTTGCAAAAAGTTCACGTGGGTAGGCGAAATCGAACCTGCGTCGACGATTGGGTGCTAGTTTTTCGGGGTAAAGTATGTTTTCGGTACCTCCCCATAAACTGCACATGTCTCATCTGATTCAGCATCAAATTTCACACAACATGCCAACTTTCCAGGAGGTAGAAATCGTTGGAAAGTGGTGCTTGATTTTTATGAAAAATTGAAAATTGTGTTTTTTCTACATTTTCCAACATTATTCGAGTTCTGAGGATCCCCGACGTTCGAAAACTTAGATTCTTAAATAACTTTTGATGCTCTTTCGAATGATATATGACATGTGTGGTAAATCTCAATTTGAAAATTTTCGATCTGAAAGATCAAAGAACAACTTTTGGGGTCAATATTATAGCTGAAGTGTATCCCACCCCTAGGGACTCTAACCACCAAGTATGAACCTCCGGGCATGATTTTGAGTTACTGTGCCACCTGACCTCCGTAATCTGACGCTGTAAGGGAGAACGCGTTTTAAGCTAACATAAAGTGAACGGAGTTTGCGAGTAAAGGATGATCTTTGCCCTTCCCTCCTCTTTCTCCTCTGCGCGCTCTCTCGATTCCCCACACTCTCCCCCCCCCCCTCGACCTGGGAAGAGGGGCGGGGAGGGGGAGGGAAGGGAGAGGCTCCCTTTTACTTGCAAACTCTGTTCACCTTATGCTAGCTTAAATTCAGATTTGATGAACGATTTTGGCTCAAAATATAGAATCTGAATCCTCTCGTCACGCTCGATCGATATAACTAGGTTGCTAAGCATGCACAGGCCTCTATCAAAACTTGAATTTTTTAAAATTATTTTTTTGAAAATCATGAAAAATGAACTTGACAGGCGTGTTCGCCATGCAATTCTACCCCGGAAACCATTTTTGCCTAAAATTGGCTCTCTCGGGAGCCGAGTAGAACGTGTATTCGACGTGACGTCGTCTGGAGGCAAGGAGGAGTCTGCGGGCAAAACGGATATGCGCATCGTCTTAAGCACCCTCGATAACCTCAATGCACACAGTTTCAGAAATTTGAGCTTTTTGAGCTGTGCCAAAGCTGGTCAAATCTGCTCGAAAATAAGGCAAACGGCCTCATATTCTTCTCTTTGACAGGCGTTCTATCTCTTCCTATACATGGCTCATTTCCATCCGGGTCCTTCTCTTCTGGGTGTCTCACTCATGGCATTCCTTACCTTCCTTGCTTTCCCCATCGCTGCTGTTAAATCTGCCATCTCCCTCATTCATCTGGGTACGGCAGCTGCAGATGTAGTCGAGATGGACGAGCGAGCGAGGAATCAAAGGAGGGAATAATCACCCCCTCCCCCCTCCCCCACAACTCTTCATCCCACTCAATTCCATTATGACATCACAACGATCTCGATTCGTATATTATTCCCTCGTTTACATTCGGTTGATAATAATAATAGTAATAATAATAATATTAAATATTTATCGGTGATCTTCTTGGATCTTAAAATTACAGAATGTACTATGAAGAACGAAGCGCGAAATATATAAAAGTACACATGATTAGTGAGGAGTACCGATAGATGCAGATCTTACAAGTAGATGCAGTGAATGAAAATCCCTTTACTTGTCTTTCTTGCTGTCTCCCGCTCCATTCTGTAATTCAGTGGTTATGAAATGTAGAAACCTTTCAGTTCAAATGTGATATTCGAGAAAATCAAACAGTTCAAAAATTATTATTCGTTGAAGCAGAGCGAGGAGAACGGGAGAAAATGAAACCACGGGTTGGGAAGAATCGCAGAGCGAATTAGGGACGGAGGTCGCGAATTTTTGAGAACGCTTTTACGGTTTCAACCTGCGAAATCACCTACCGTATATTTACTCCGAAATCCTTCTTATTTTATTTCTACTTATTCGCTATATATAACCGCCCTTTTGGAAGCTTATGATATAGTGAAGCGGCTGAAGAACCGAATAATACGAAAGTAAGTCTCCAATATCCGGATTCCAGTCAATGGTATCGTGTAACAGACCGTGCGCAATGAAAATGCATATTAGGTATTTTCCTTTTCATGAGCGATAGAATAGGTGTCAGAAATACCGGTTATGTCAAAATTTCAGAAAAAGAAGTAGCCGAAAGTAGTTTCCTTTGTCATTGAAAATGGCCTTTTTCAATGGCGAAAACGTACTTGTCGTTCCTGCTTACACAGGAGTGCGTATTAGGTGTTTTCCTTTTCATGATAAATTATAATCATATTGAAGATACTTTTGACAAAAAAATAGCCTAATCGGAGTAGCGGTTTAAATACACGAGTGGTTTTAATGGGCTGGGTTACGGTAGTTTCAATGGTGACCTGGTTGGACTCTGCCCAAAAATGAAAGTGAGACAAAAATGAAAGTGCGACAAAAATGAAAAAAAAATTCAAGCTCAGATTACGGTTGATTTTGGATGTTGTATTTAGATTGTTTAATAGTTATTATTATTAAGACGGTATTTCGGTAATTTGCAAGCATTTTGGCCTCTGGCCGGACACGTTTATCTATAAGAACCAGAAGCCCATACTTGAATGCTGGAAGGGTCTTGGGGCAATGATACACAAACCATGACTTATTTGTTGTAACATGATTCTCGAGGTGAAATGGTCGAAAAATGATATTTTCTCAACCGATTGGGATAGCCTTTTGCTTCACTTTAGGAGTGCTCAGAGGAAGTCCAATTTTTCGACTTCACATTTCAGTTTTTTATCAGTTCTCGATACTCGCGAAAGCCTTGAAGAGCATTTATGTAAGAAAATTCGTCTTAGAACACACGATGCCCTCTCTACCTATAAGAACACGGGCTACAAAATGTACATAGTTGCGCTTAGCACTTTTGGCGAAAATCATCAGCTATTGTATAAAATCAACCGTTCCACGAGTAACGGTACCTGTAGAATCAAAAGTTTAACTAAGAGGTTTAGGGGTTCGGCTTTGATCATATTCAATGGTCATTTTGACAATGAACACTCCCAAGTAAGGGCAAAATGTAGAAAAATTCAATAAAGCTGCAGCTATTTATTTGTTCCGACTCAGGCAAATCGTTTTGAATCTAAACCTAACAATTTTAGGTCCTAACGTGTCATTATTAGATTCAAATGTTTCCTAATTAGATTTTAAAAACTCCTAACTAGATCGCAAAAACTCCTAATTAGATTCAAATCACATAAAAACGCCTAATCAGATTCAAATGTGTCCTCATTAGATTCAAATAAACTTCTAATTATATTTAAAAATGTTATATTTAGATTCAAATTTCAATTGCGTTTTTGAATCTAATGAGGCACCATTTGAATCTGATTAGGCGTTTTTATGTGATTTGAATCTAATTAGGAATTTTTTGCGATCTAGTTAGGAGTTTTTGAATCTAATTAGGAAACATTTGAATCTAATAATGACACGTTAGGACCTAAAATTGTTAGGATTAGATTCAAAACGATTTGCCTGAGGAATTGGTAACGATAATACACTAAAAACCGTATTATCGTATCTGAAGCATCTGAATCTTAAGATATACAATTATTTTGTAACCTCTGAGCACCCCTAAGAGTGACTTTCTGAGTCAGTGAACATATTTGTGCACATGCTTGGCACTAGGCAAAAAATCGAATTCGCTCTAAATGTGTGGGAGGGTAGTACTTGACGAGTGTAGCTCAGGCGCCACTGGTTTAGTGTTCCAGATCATTCTCTGCTAAATGGCGGAAGTTTTAAAAAAAACTACCGTAAGCCAACCGACTTTGCTCTTTCGCAATCGTTTCAATCGAGTGATATCTCAAAAATACAGAATATTCTATTGCTCACACACGCCAAGTTTCATCACGATCGGATTGAAACTCATTGAGTAAGAACGATTTTTTGAAAATATTTTCAAACTTTGCATTGTCGCTCGGTTCGTAGGTACCCGAGGTACTGTTTTTATTTGATAATTTAGAAGAGCAAACAAACAGCTCACCATAGAGTGCAAACAAAGCAAAACAAAAAAAATAAGTTTTAGAGAGAGAAAAAATACAACCAGGTAGTTTTCTGTTTCGCAATCCGAACTGACTTTTCAACAAGTTGTCAGCTTTCATTGACGAAGTTCTCTAAAACTTATTTTTTGTTTTGCTTTGTTCGTACTCTATGGAGAGCTGTGTGTTTGCTCTTCTAATTGATCAAATAAAAACAGTACCTCGGGTACCTACGAACCGAGCGACAATGCAAAGTTTGAAAATATTTTCAAAAAATCGTTCTTACTCAATGAGTTTCAATCCGATCGTGATGAAACTTGGCGTGTGTGAGCAATAGAATATTCTGTATTTTTTGAGATATCACTCGATTGAAACGATTGCGAAAGAGCAAAGTCGGTTGGCTTTCGGTAGTTTTTTGAAACTTCCGCCATTTAGCGGAGAATGATCTGGAACACTAAACCAGTGGCGCCTGAGCTACAATCGTCGAGTACTACTATCCCACACATTTAGAGCGAATTCGATTTTTGGCTAGTGCCAAGCATATCTTCACTGGGTCAGATAGTCACTCCTAAAGTGAAGCAAAAGGCTATCGGTTGAGAAAATATCATTATTCGACCATTTCACCTCGAGAATCATGTTACTCCCTTCCTCGAGGCTGCAACAACAAATAAGTCATGGTTTGTGTATCATTGCCCCAAGACCCTTCCAGCATTCAAGTATGGGCTGCTGGTTCTTATTGCTAGAAAAACGTGTCCGCCCAGAGGCCAAAATGCTTGCAAATTACCGAAATACCGTCTTAATAATTATAACTATTAAAAAAATCTAAATAAAACATCCAAAATCAACTGTAATCTGAGCTTGAATTTTTTTCATTTTTGTCGCACTTTCATATTTGTCTCACTTTAATTTTTGTCGCATTTTCATTTTTGTCTCACTTTCACATTTGTCTCGCTTTCATTTTTGTCGCACATTCATTTTTGGGATTTCTCTTTCATATCTATCGCACTTTCCTTATTATAATTTATCCACCTGGTTTGGTGATCGGAATCGTTATGAAGCGTGTTTTCTTTTTAGAGATCGTTTACCTGGCACTCCTTGAGACCTACTAAAAGCAAATCTTATTTAAACGTCTAGTTAAAATACCATTTTAACTAGTAAATTCAATTTGCAATTAACGGTTTTCAAGTTGAAGTGTGACCCAGCTCAAGGCCCGCTTGGACTCGGCAAAGCGATTGTGTCTCACCCCTCGACTATTTTCGTTATCATTTAGCTTATTATTTTCACGTTATTTTTCAAAAACTAAATAGAAAACTTGGAATGGGGTAGGCTTAGCTTCCATTTGCGCACCAATTTGTGAATTGTTTCGATTATCTGTCGACACGACCTCCGTACCTAGAGCGAATCTCGACACGACCTCCGTACCTAGAGCGAATTTGAAGAAGTGATTCCTAGCCCCTTCCATCACCCCCCCCCCCCCTTCTCCCTTCCTCTGACTGATTCCTCCTCCTTCTCTTCTCACCTCGTGTTTCGCGAGTAGATCGGAGATTCTATTATATTCCATCTGCAGATTCTCGCATTGCTTCTTCAGGGTATCTCTGTCAGTCTGTAATATCCAATCCTCTCTCTCTCTCTCTCTCACGCTCTCTCTTCTTATTCCCTTTCTAACCTGAGTCTTCTTGAGTTCCTTTCCCAATTCCTCCGTCTGTCTATTGAGATCCTTCAATTCTCCATCTCCTCCTGCGTCCATGAGTGTCTTTGCAGCCTTCGTTGCACTCTCAGCCTGTTTCATTGCTGCCTCAGAAGCGGCCTCCATCTGACAAGACACCCATGTCCATTCCCATCATCATCAAGCAAGACCAATATAACAACCGATGAGGATGTATGTACCTGGGCGGCTCTGGAGAGAAGTCCAGTGATGCGTTTGATGACGAGGAAGAGAAGAAGGGCGAAGCCAGAGATGTAGAAGTTACGTTGAGCACGGAACAGACGCATGTGGATTACCTGTGATAAGAGTTCCATCTACTTCCCCCTCCCCCCCCCCCCGCCCCTCTCTTATTCTCCTCATAACTCACAGCATCCGCATCAGCCGCATGTCTGGCAGTTCCATCGAGTGCCGCATCCACTCCAGAATACTTTCCAACTTCTCGAACAGCGTCTTAAGTTGATTCAGTCAGCGAGAGAATAACGGAAGATGTCCGGAATTTCCGGTTGGAACAGTAGTTGCACTTTCCTACGTTTGAAATGTGATAAATAATAGGGCGCATAAAGTTCATCCGTGATCATGGCTGCTTGGATGATTACCGTATGCAATCTAACCTATTGATCGGCCCCTCTGCCAGCTCTACTCTAACTTATCTCCTGCATACTTAAAACGTTTATTCTCATGATCAAGACACGACGAATAAAATTAATGGAGTGATTAATATCTTAATAAAGATTTAAAAATTTACATTACAAGTGATTACACTCTGAATATTCCAAAATGGAAAAGAGAGCTAACTAACCCGCGAAGAGAATGAATAGAATGAGGGCTGCAGCGATGGAATAGACTTGACCGAAGGCAGAGATGGCAGCCATCATACGGGACTTGAACAGCTTGCTCCATCTCAAATGAAACCCATTACTTACAAGCAATTGCATGAGCAATTAGAAGTCAGATAGAAGAGAAGATTCAAAGAGATAATTTCAAAATAGAAGAGATCTCACGTGGTAGGTCTGATCCACGGAAGTAGAAGAATGAGGGTGAGAACGATCTCGCCATAAAGGATTCCTGCGAGTAATATATAGAATTTGTTTACATAAGAAGAGATCATTAAAAGATGTGCACAAAAATGAAAATTGGTAATTTTGGCCTACATTCGGAAAAAATCTTATTTTTGTTTGTTTCCATCATGATCACATAATTAAGAACAAAGAATGAACTAAGACACCTTCCACGAATTACAATATTGGATAGGGTTCATGGATGGCCAATATATTTATTTCACTCATACGTTTTTATTACTGAATTACGGGTCCCGAGTGCGAATTTGTCAATTCTATTCTCGTGAAACTACAGTAAAAATTGAAAGGCTCATCATTTCAGGTTAAATAATTTTTTTTTAATACCTTTCGAAATTTTTTGAAAGAATTTTTCGACATCATAGAAAAAATTATCTCTTTCGGGCTCAACTTCAGAAGACGGGATTCTTTATACTCATAAGAAACATGACTGGGCATGAATGGTGAGAATGACCAAAGGTGTCGTATTGTGAATGTGACCTAGACTAGGGCTATGTTTAATTTGTAGGCAAATCCCCTTTCGTGAACCAATCCCGTCTTCTGAAGTAGAGACCTATTTCGCGAGTTTTAGTAAAGAAATCGATTTCAATGAGCAAAGATAGTTTAGATAAACGATTACTACTCAGGAACTTAAGAAATAACGACTTTTTCGAGTAACACAGCCCGTTGAACAGTGAAAAAAGGGTGAACTACGGAGCCGCACGCATCTCCCTGGTGGGAGTGCGAAAATGGGTTACTGTTGTCTGCTGTATCACAATTTACATTTTACGGTCGGCAATCCTGGTTCTTCAAAATGTTGCTTATTTCGATTCGTTCTTTGCGTGCGATTCGTCGTTCCCGAAGTGAAAATTAGGCAACTTGAACCGCACGCGCAGCGCACAGTAATCACTCTCTCACACGCGTGCGTGATTCAGGCAATTGTTTTGTAGTTTGTAGCCGCGACATTTTCGTTTGCCCTATGTCGGTGGTCCGGAGGCCGTGAGAGCGAAGACATAGGTAAAGCGAAATGCGTACCCGCTCATCAGGTCAAATCAGGAACCGCCCGCGAAAATAAAATCCTTCAGAAAGAAGTTGATCCCAATCACAATAAATCAGGCATTTTCAAGGTCAGTTTGCGATTCATATCACCATTCTTACGCGTGAGCGCACAGTAATCCCTCGCGCACGCGTGCGTGATTTAGGCAACGACGTTCACAAGGCATGAATTTTCAAGACAGTACGTAAAATCAATTTGACCCCAAAAATAACACATCGGAACGAATAAATAAGTGACTACTAAACACTAAACATAGAAAGCTCATCATACAGTAATGAAATACTGCGTACCGTATGACCAGACATGAACCTGATACCCTGACTTTTGTAGCGTAACGGAAAATCAATGTCGGTTCTCACCGAAAACCGTAATCCTAAGCAACTTTTTTTGAATTTGTTACCGAAGTCAGGGCTACATAAGTCTTTTTATACAGTTCGCAGGGAAGTGCAATGGTCGTTTCAAGCAGCTTTTTTGGAGTGAATACTGTATTTTCCGGGGGGCACGTTTTAAAAGTGTTGTCTTTGAAATCATACCGTGCGTTCATAGTTGTTTTGTAGTTTAAATATAGTCGCACGTTTTCTTTCATCCTATGTCTGCGTTCCGGTTGCTGTGCGACCTCACAGGTTCATGATGAATATCAAGTACTGTGCACGAAAGAACACTCATTTTGTAAGGTTACTGTAATAAACTGTGATATACCTTATATTGTTGTGATTTTTGCTATTTCGCATATTATTCTTTTTTTTTAAATCGAAATACTTAATTTGAGAAATATTCATGACGTGGTGTATCATTTCAAGCGAATATTGACGAATCCGTGCTTTGTTACCGTATACCTCAGTTGAGTTTTGTATGATTGCTAACGCGTCATATTCAAGACAGCCTTAAAATTGTCAATAATAGCACGGCAACCGGAGCTCCGACATAGGGCGAAAGAAAACGTCCCACTACAAGCTAAAACTACAAACTATAAACACGCCACCGGTTACTGTCTCCAATTCCCTGATTTTCACGTTGGAAGAATGATCTCAAAGCGATGTCCGCTAAACATAGAAAAACAACTAATCGCAAACTAACTTAACTAGGGACGGCAGCGGTGTAAATAGATGAACGAAACAACTCACAAATTGGTGCGCAAATGGAAGCTTACCTTACCCCATTCCGACTTTTCAATTTAGTTTTTGCAAAATTATGGCAAAATATTAAGTAAAATGATAAAGAAAATAGGTGGAGGGTGCGACGCTTTGAGTCCAACTGGAGCGCATCGCATGTCAGTCCTCTTATCAGGATATTGTGAACTGACTTTTCTTCAATTTATGTGTAAGACGTTGATAAGTTAAGTTCTTGTTGTGTATGAGTTCGACTGCCGCGAAAAATATTAACAAGAGTATAAGAAAGCTATAATAATTATATAGGGGTGATCCGAAAGTATCTTCCGCGTTTTTGAGAAATAGTTATGTCAGTCTACTGATCATGCTTTCGTGAACTGAAATCAAAAGAATATTTTTCAAACGCTTCAATAAATTACAATATCCTCGTCTCGTGCTAGCAGTCACGAGGGATCATGGAAAAACAAAGTATAATTTTAAATAAGTTCAATTTAACACTAGAAGCGGAATCACGGTTCTGACTACAGTGGTTCGTTGGGTCACAATGTTGTCCTGAAAGTTTTAAATCATTTGCTAAAAACGGGCAGTTTGTTCACGCCTTATTTTTTCTCTAAAAATCGATGATCCCCTTCTTAATAACATACTAAAAAAGATCGCATGAACAAACTGCCATTTTTAGATATTGGCAGAAAACCGAATTCTTGCCGCGAAAATGGGCGATTCTCGCGGCTGATATTTCGTGAACCAGTTTTCTAGGTTAATTTTCATTTTGATAACTATTTTTTGTGCTGCAGAATCTATCGATGGTGTGAAAAGCTAGATCAGTCAATTTTCGGACGTTTTATTTTTCCCTATGTCGGAGCTCCGTTTGCCGTGTAATAACACAATATTTCTTCACTGTACAAAATCAAGGAAAAATAAAATAAATATGCTTGAAATTCCAGAAAATTGAGACAGATAAAGCATGACCTAGCGAACTGGTCACTACACCACAAGGGGAAGGGCTAAAACGATAAGCTGATACTCGTTCAAATGACATTTATGTTAAAATTTGAGAACGCTATCATGATTCGGCATCTGACTTCCCAATAGCCAGAAAACGGGATTTTTTGGAAAAGCTAAAAATTTAATTGGGCGTCCCTAGCCGTGAGTAAGGCCACCCAAAATCGTCTTCACTTCTGAGTGTGAGAGAAATAAATGTATTGGCCTTCCGTTTAACCTTAATTGATTAAAATAAATCAACTGACCTGCAACGACCGTCCACTGTAAGGTCATCTGCAATTACACAATCAGCATACATCATAACATAAATACAGGGTGTGCCATAATTTTTTTCGAGCTGAAAAAATTGCAATAGGCGAACATCAACAAAAACCATTGCTTGAGACATCATTAATTACTATTTTTGCAGGCAGTGCTCCAGAGTGGACTAAGTCAGAGACGTCAAAAATTTATTACTATGGCGCACTTTGCATATTATCGGAAAACGAGCGAAACGAGCACATGAATGTGAAAACAAAATGATAGGAGAAAGAGAGCAATACTCCAAACAACTGATGTTAGATCAGAGAGGAGAGAAGAGAAAGAGAGAAGAAAAAATGATGACCGAGGAATGGAAATCGATCGCCTTGAGATATTACTTCTATCGATTGAATACGATAAGCATAGAGCAATGACTATTGCACAGAGTAATAACTTTATTCATCTCAACTACCTGCACACAGAATACATAGACGAAAATAAAGCACAACAAGCAAGAATGAGAAGAGTATGGGAGAGTATGGAGAGCATGGAGGGGATGTAGGGGGGGGGGGGGAATAGGGTGGGTTATAAAGATAAATTACGTATAAATAGGCTATGGTATAGTGACTGAGCATAAGGGAATCATACGTGAAATAAGAAAACGAGATGGCTGACTCATTCTAAAGAACGAAATACGTCAGCAATAGAGGGGGGGGGGGGGGGGGGGGGGGTTGTGAAACGGAGGGGATTGAGAGTAAGGATTATGGAATAACAGATAGAAGAAGTCTAGCACATTGGGGAAGAGAGAATCGCGAGTCAAGCCATACAATTAACGATAAAAGAGAAAATCGAGTAATCACAGGGATGGTGAATAACGAGTCTAAGGTAAATAATTGGATAAATGCAGAACAAAGTATCGGATGATTAAATGTTTCGCGTTCTTTATCTTATTCGTTTTCTAAATTTTTCTCGAGATAAATGATAACAGTAAATAAAAAATCAGATCATTACTAGGGAAGATGGGAAGAAAAGGAAAGTGATTGTGGAGTGGGAAGGGGAGGGGGAAGGGGAGGGGAGGAGGATCTATGCAGATGCATACTTCTTAGTCCAATCCTTGGCAGTTCTAATAGCCGTTGCCTCATCCGTCTTCCACAGTTCAGCCACATCCGTTGCTAGAGGATCCTGGATAACAATTGGCCAAAATTTTTTAAAATGTTTTCAAACGAGTACTGTATAGTTATTTTCAATGGAATATCGAGTGACCTATGACCACAATTTGGGTTAGGGACCGCAGCCGGAATATTTGGCTACACCCTCCGACGCTTTCCCGTCAAACTACCGTAGTTTGGCTTTCAAATGCATTAAAAATATTTATATTGTTTTTCAAGCTGTTTTGTTGATTGGAATGAATGAAAGGACAGAGGGAAAGCACATGAAGCATGTAATGAAGAGGGAATACGCAACATTGAACACGGCCGACACAGCGACGAGTCTAAGCGAAAAGGACAGATGCGTTGCGGTTGCGCGTCGCGGCTGAGTGACGATTTATGGTATCGCGTGAAACTAGTTTAAACGATAAACCATGAGTGTTTTTAGGTTGTTCAGCACGCCCGATTTATCGAAATCACTGCCATTCGTTAAAAAATAAAAAATAAAAAATATTGGAGCTGTGTCAGATACGTGATTCATGGAGTCTGTAAGAAAAAAGGTTGAAAATTCGGATTTTTTTGACGTGGGGATCTATTTCAGCGACTAGAGCACTTGACGGTTTCTTCTTGTGCTTAAATCGTAGGTTATCGGCATACCTGTCCAGGTCTCCCGGCGAGTGCCATGTTTGCACGCAGGTGGGCATAAATATCTTGCCCACCTGCGTGCCGTAACGGTCATGATGCCTCCGTGCTATCATGCCGCTAATGTGTGGATGCTCAACTACAGATTGAGAGAACTCATATCTTTATCTGCGGATGTCTCTCCGAGGGCGACCATTCCCTGAGAGAGAAGGAACTAGAGACCGGTGCTAACCATCAATAGAGGGTGACCATAACACTCCCTCTCCTGAATGGAAGAGTGGAGAAAGGAGAAACATGGTGTAAACGACATGGGTCTGACTAAGGATATAGCGGTGCATATCATGACCCGGGGGTCATGGTACAAAAAGTGTTAGGAATCATGTTGGCTCGACCCCAAGTACCATAAAAAAAGTGCACTACAGTAACTACACATGCTACAGTAACCCAAAATACCGTATTCCGGATATCTATAATTGACTTTTTTCAAAATTCATTAGTTCTTTGGCGATAACACAGTTAGTTTTGGTCGGAGAGCCTCATACATAATTTTATGTGAAAGAGTAGAATCTGTTCAGCAATTCGTATGACAAGAGCTAAGAGACTCGACGCACGATTGATTTACTGTGATTTTTAACATCCGAGCTGTTCCGGTTTCAAACGATTTCAGACGTTAAAAATCACAGTAAATTTGTCGCGCGTCGTACCTCTTAGCTCTTGTCATACGAATTGCAGAGCAGAATCTGCTCTTTCACATACAATTATGTATGAGGCTCTCCGACCAAAACTAACTGTGTTATCGCCAAAGAACTAATGAATTTTGAAAAAAGTCAGTTCTCGATATCCGGATTACGGTATTTTGGGTGACTGTAGCATGTGTAGTTACTGTAGTGTACTTTTTTTTTATATGGTACTTGGGGTCGAGCCAAAATGATTCCTAACACTTTTTCGACCATGACCCCCTGGTCATGGTATGCACGCAGGTGGGCAAGATATTTATGCCCACCTGCGTGCAGACAAGGCACTCGCCGCCGGCGTGGACAGGTATGGTTATCGGTCACAGACTCCAATAGATCCAGAACATGCGAACTTCAAATGCGAGAAAACTCAGACAATGGTCAAGACACTCCCTCCCCTGCGGGTGATTACGGTACCGGGGCGTTCGCCGATTTAATCCAAGCGACAAAGCGGATTTTCTCCCACCACGAAAAGCAATAATTTACCAAAAACACTGTACGTCAACAGTTTTACAAGGGAAGCGCAAAAGTACCCCGCGGTCCCCGTGAAATTCGATGACACAGATCGAGAAACTCTCGGGGATCCCCGAACCATTTTCAAAAGTTGCCACTTTTGCTTCCTAAGTGCCTAAAATAGGTCATGCAATATACGTGTGAAATATGTATAAGCGGCGGTCGCATTGATTGCCGCTTTTCAAGGGATCGAGAGATGTGCCCTCGTGGAGTAGTGGTTAGTGTGCATGGCCAACAAATTTTGTAAATTTTCCACGACCAGGGTTCGAATCCAATTCCGTCAGAATGTTTTGCAATATTTTTTCCTAATATTTTCTAATGTTTTATTTTCACTACAGTAGTCCAAATAATTGTATTCCATTTTTCTTAATTAAAAAAAAATGTATCCATTTTTCTTAATTAAAAAAAATTTAACACTTGCCTAATATTGCCAGTACATGATCATTTGGTATGTTGCCGTGATGAAAAAACACAACAAAATATTAGGAAAAAATATTGCAAAACATTCTGACGGAATTGGATTCGAACCCAGGTCGTCCAAAATTTACAAAGCTTGTTAGCCAAGCACACTAAACACTACTCCACGAGGGCACATCTTTAGATACCTTGAAAAGCGGCCATCAATGTGACCGCCGCTTACACAGATTTCCCATGTATTTTGCATGACCTATTTTAGGCACTTAGGAAGCAAAAGTGGCAACTTTTGGAAATGGTTCGGGGATCCCCCGAGGGGTGTTTCTCGATCTGTGTCGACTAATTTCACGGAGACCGCGGGGTACTTTTGCGGTTCCCTTTTTACCACAAGACTCGTCACTTTCTCGTTGCTTGCGTCGGCCGTGTTGAAGTGGCACGAGGCAACGAATAAATTGGGTGTTTTTAAAATTTATTGTCTGGTGTAGCTTTTCACACCATCGATAGATTCTGCGGCACAAAAAATAGATATCAAAATGAAAATAATTCTAGAAGAATATTTCACGAAACATCAGCCGCGACAGTTGAGCATTTTCACGACAAGAAAATGGTTTTGCCGCAAAATCTCAAAAAGCCAAAAATCGATTTCTAAAGATCCGGACAAAAGTGTGACACAGTGAACAACCGTATTCGGAACCTTAGTTCCACTTCTCTTGTTAAATTATTAAAATTAAAATTTTGTTTTGTCATCGTACCTCGTGACATTGGTAGCGTGAGACGAGCATAGCGTAATTTATTGATGCCGATAAGAAATATTCCTGCGATTTCAGTATACGATAGCACGATCAGAAGACTGACATGTGATGCGCTCCTGTTGGACTAAAAGCACCCTCCACCTATTTTCTTTATCATTTTACTTAATATTTTGCCATAATTTTCAAAAACTAAATTTAAAACATTGAATGGGGTAAGGTGAGCTTCCATTTGCGCACCAATTTGTGCATTATTTCGTTCATCCATTTCCCTTATTTGGGTCCCCAAACAAGAAAAAATATTTCAGGATTAGCTAGCATTCGCAATGAAAAATTAGCATCGATTCTCATTATTTTGCGTGATCTCTCATAAAAAGAATAGACGATTAACCTCGGGGTTGGGGGCAGACAAAAGGGCTTGAATCGACAAGAGCACCGTGCGAATTTGAAGAGCTGGTGACCATTTATCTGAATTCGTGAATTATGAGCGGAAGAAACAAACGGATTACACAATCAGGTTTCTTTTTTTAAATTGAAGTTCAGTTTAAACATGCTTATCGGTTACACAGACACCACTTTATGAGCTAAAATATCATTTTTTAAGGACCTAACTCGGAAAAAAATTAATCAAGGCAACAAACCTTTCAGAATGTCTAAGCAGATTCTGCCGAGCTTATCAATATTGGGATGATAAATCTTCGTCATGAAGCGAACCTGAAGAACAAAATACACTGGTGAATCATAGTAGGTCAGACACTTGAAAACAAGAGGAGTCATCATATTTAACGAATTGTCTTCACCTTGGGAGCAGCCATGGGATACTCCTCAGGCAGAAAGAGTTCCAGTTTGAAGTTGCCTCCAGCGAAGGGAGAATCTTGAGGACCAGTGATAGACACGTGGAAATAGCGAGCATTCGCTTCATCGGGACTCGCACTGATGCCCGGTACCGGATCCTCAATTAATTAAAACTCCCATCAAGATCCAGTCGTTTATTTTCCGGACTCAGTTCAGATTTAAAATTCTCGGTTTCATTTTACGGTCCTGATTTTTTTATACTTCCATTTCATCACATAGGAGAAAGATCAAGAATATTGAAAAATTAAATAAATAATTAGCGAATATTTTGTTCCGCTCATCATGCCTACTGTATGCTAAACAGTCCATGACTCTAACTGAGTTTTTGAATCTTACAATATTAATTTTTAACAAATATATTAACCGCTATGTTTTACCAGATAATGAAATTGTTTGTTGAAATCGTCTTGAGACTATATCATTTAGAGTTATTTGTGATCTTCATTGCTCCCGTAAAATAGTTGATAGCAATATGTGTGCTTGCGAATGAAGCACTTAGAACTCTTTAGGTCCTCTATGCTCTCCTCCCTCGTCCAGAATAATATTACTATTAGAACAGAAACTCTAGCTTCTTGGTGTGCCCCAGATCGAAGAATTACATTCGCATTAGTTTGTTACACGCGTAAGGAAAATTATTTTTTCAGCCAAAAAAATAATTTCCGTTCCGCCTGTAACAAGCGATCAATCTGGATAGAAATACCCTCGGGGTGGGGGGGGGGTATCCACTTCCAGTGGGGAAGTGTGATTTTGAGTTTGGGACAAACTCAAACCTCGGGTGAATTTGGGTCCCCCGTCTACCTCCTCCGACACATTTCTTCTTTCCCCAATCCCGATCTCAATAAAAGTAGATGAATCACACTCAAATCTGATTTCAATAAAAGTGATAGAATCGAATCTTGACCCAAATTTGCGCCTGGGTTTCGAGCAAACACACGACAGAGATGGACACGTGTATGAATATTTTCATATTTTAATAATTTTTGAATTTTATTCCAACTTAGCTTTTCGACCTATGCATGGCAAGGCCTCTCAATCGATAACATAAGACAAGCGGAAAATGTCGCCGCCCATCAGGGGAAATCAGCAAATACGAGCGGGCTTTCAATCACCATACAGTATTTTCAGGTTGCCTGATTATCAATTTAAACGTTGGTCTCATAGCGATGCACCCTGATTTCAGATTTCAGTTCGCGATTCTCAGGTTTGCGCGGTGCAAACACCCTGATTTTCAATTAGTTGTTCTACGTTTAGCGACCGCACGGCCCCCGGAGCGCAGACATAGGACAAAATAAAACGTCGAGAACTACAAACTACAAAATCGAGTTGAAGTTGCCTGATTATCACTTTGGTTGACTGGAACCGCGAGGCGCCGAAAAACGCTAATCCCTACTTCTCAATCTCAGTTCTCGATTCGGTCGCTAAACATATTAAAAAAACTAATTGAAATTCAGGCTGTTTGCACCGCATAAAGCTGGGAATCGCGATCTGAAATCAGGGTACATCGCTATGAGACCAACGTTTAAATTGATAATCAGGCAACCTGAAAATACTGTATGGTGATTGAAAGCCAGCTCGTATTTCCTGATTTCTGATGGGCGGCGACATTTTCCGCTTACACGGCCCCGGACCGCGGACATAAGGCAGACAGAAAACGTCCACTCATATCAGGTTGAAATCAGGGAACGCCAGTACCACAGCCCCCGGAGAGCCGACATAGAGTCAACGAAAACGTCAAGAGCGAACTGTAGGCCACAAACTACAAAAACAATGACAACCACGTTGCCCGAATCACGCGCGTGCGGTTCTAGTTGCCTGATTTTCACTTTCCGGGCCCGTCGCTATGAGTCCATTCAAAAAGTTGATCCTGAATCACGATAAATCAGGGATTTTACGTGATATCACGTAAAATCCCTGATTTATCGTGATTCAGGCACAGCTTTCTACTGTACATTATTTGGAGGCCCGCGCTCATTTCCTGATTTCCCCTGATGGGTGGCTTATGTCGGCGGCCCGGGTGCCGTGCAGTACAAAACAGAGGACTACAGTACAAAGTTCAGCCTGAATCGAGTCAAATCAGTTCGCGATCAGCTTTTTTGAATTGCCATTCTTAAAAAGCGGGAATACTTGCTATATTTAGCGGGAGCTGACGAGAGCGCAGAGAGACTGGTATGGCTTAGATTTTCTTACGAATTTTAGTCTCGGTTTTCACCCTCTGGTAGGATTTCTGTCCGCCGTGAAGCAGTCGATAAAAATACAAGGGTACCTGCATGAGCCTCTGTGTTTCCTTGATAATTCGACGAGGAAGAGCAGCTGCACTTGCCATCTACAAGTCATTCCCGTTAAGACATATTCAAGCATTACATCAACGATATTGCATGATCGAATCAACGACGGCTGCTTAACATTCACCGCGTTCCATAAAATCCTTTATCACATAAAACAACACCTCGACGACAACAAATTATTATTTAATAATTCATATTCTATAAAACGCAAACCTTATCACATTAATAAATAACAAAAAATTTACATGTAAGGCACATAGAAGAAGATCAATGGTATGATTTTATAAACGGCATATTACAGCTCCTCTTTGACGTACTTCGACTTGAGCTCTTCGATCCTCGAGATAAACTCTGTCTTCTCGGTGCATCCCTGAAAATGCAGACAGTTTTATTTTATGAGGAATCCAGCATCAAAATAAAACATGAATTATCATGATGTATGTTCGCAAGTATTAATCCATCTTACTCCCAGGAAGGAACATGTCACACTAGGGATGTTTGGAGATGTGTAAGAAAATGGTTGTAAGACCTTGTCGCTCACCTTGCAGACCTCTCCCCAGTCGTTGAGAATGTTCTTGAGCTCTTTCACTCTCATCTTCTTCAAGTCAATGGTCTTCCAGTCGAGAGGCTTATCTGAAAATTGTGCTTCTACGTAAAATTGAATTTTTAAAAAAACCGTATTTAAGCTCGCAGATCTGGGCATCCATGGTCTTCAGTTTCTCGCA
Organism: Pristionchus entomophagus; assembly: GCA_036245825.1. Classification (NCBI taxonomy): domain Eukaryota; kingdom Metazoa; phylum Nematoda; class Chromadorea; order Rhabditida; family Neodiplogasteridae; genus Pristionchus; species Pristionchus entomophagus. The sequence continues at coordinate 30,212,805 of BTSX01000004.1, forward strand.
GACCTGAAACAGATACAATTTCATTCTTGCGATTTCAATAATGCGGCTATTATCTCATTCCTCATTCGGGGAACAAAAGATCATGTTACTTATATTCCTAAAGGGCGAAAAAGAAGGGGGGGGGGGGGGTACGTAAACAAACCTTGGCAGGGGGCATGCTCCATGAGAGGGGCTTCGTAACGTCATTCATGATGGAAGTAGCCGATTCAGGAAGAGCTCCGATGTAGAAACACTACAAAAAAATATTTAATTATCGTACGGGCAAGTTCTTCCTTCACTTTTTATTTGGCGTAACTGTCATTATAGTTTATATCAAATGCATCGAAACAGAAAAGGGCTAACTAGTTTATGATCCTTTTGTCTGGCAGTGGCACAGTGTTCTCTGATGGCCTTTCCAATGGCGTCAGGCTTGTTCTTCTCTCCATCTGCTACTTTGGCCATCGCATCACCCAGCACTTTCGCGCACACTGCAATAGCTCGTCAAATGTTTGAAACAGCTTTAATAAAAAAAAAACCTCTCCAAGGTGTCTCGAAAATTGTACGCAATCCAATATCAGCGGTTATTTGGAAAACCTATTCGGCTGCTCAAATTTTCTTTTGAGCATTATTTCTCTGATTTGAAGAATTGATGCTCTGTTAAGACCCGTGCCAGAAAGCTACATCTAAATTGTTTCTCCTCCTCAAAGCCATCCCTTTAAACTGTCCCTCTATTCTCATCCACAGTTACAAAGCCTATGTTCTCCCTTTGCTTGAATTTGTATCCCCTTTCTGGAACCCACACTACTCTGGTTTTGAAGGGTAATATTATAGTAATGTTTACGCCGAAAAGTAAGATACTACGATCCCTATGGTAAGTTACCTCGATTGCTATAGTAATGTCACTTTTAAAAGTTAGCATCAGGTAACTTTCTGGTAATTTACTTTTTCCTGACTCTATTTCGGATGCGAAAAAGTAAGTTACTCGTAAGGATAAAGTAGCTTCTTTGTTACTTACTTTTTCATAACCGTTTCGTTACGTAATAAAATAGTAGTAATCGAGGTAACTTACTCGATGGTTCGTAGTAATATACTTTTGCTGTTTACTGCAAGCTTACCCTTCAAAATCTGAGTACCTTAAGGACATAGCCACGCTTGAATTTCACTCGTCAAATTTTCTACTGTTGTTTCCCCTACCTTCCTACCAAGGCCGCCTTAAAACACTTGAACTGCGCGCACTTACTGAGAAGAGAGTCATAGCAGATCTTTGTATGACCCATACGAAAATGACTGGTGCCTCTATCATTCCCCGTTCGTCTTTCTATGTATACAAGCCTACTCGAGATAGTCTCTTCTAATCAACATAGAATTCACGAAATGTACAGCCAGATTCAATTAATTCCCTGTTAGATCATCTCGAATGTACTCTCAACTACCTGATTTTATTCGTACTTCATCCAATGTCAAGATTTTTAAACGTCGTTCAGAACTCTCATTAATGACCTCTCCCAACCACATCACTAATACCCTCATCTCCATCTTATATGCATTCTCGTGTTGCGCCTAGTGCGTAGACAAATTATTATTATTTGTCACCTTCACAGGAGTCTTCCTGCTTCGCGTAAACCACGGCCATAAGACAAAGAAGTGCCAGTAGAATGAACGACTTCATCTATAATAGACAGAATGAGTAACTATAACATCGAACAAAATGCGAGAAAAAACTAATTTTAAAGACACGTCGAGAAAACGAGCTCTGCGACGAGATTGCGCTGACGTGTTTAACATAGTGCGTCAGGAAAACACACATTGGCGCGTTTTTTTCGCATTCAAATTTTACCGTAGTCTAAAAAGCACTAAAAAGGTACTAAAAAGCACTGTAAGCACTGCTTACAGTGTTAGCAGTAGGGACGGAGGTCCTGTCGACAGATGATCGAAACAATTCACAAATTGGTGCGCAAATGGAAGCTAAGCCTACCTCATTCCAAGTTTTCCATTCAGTTTTTGAAAAATAACGTGAAAATAATAAGCTAAATGACAACGAAAATAGTCGAGGGGTGAGACACAATCGCTTTGCCGAGTCCAAGCGGGACTTGAGCTGGGTCACACTTCAACTTGAAAACCGTTAATTGCAAATTGAATTTACTAGTAAAAATGGTATTTTAACTAGACGTTTAAATAAGATTTGCTTTTAGTAGGTCTCAAGGGGTGCCAGGTAAACGATCTCTAAAAAGAAAACACGCTTCATAACGATTCCGATCACCAAACCAGGTCACCATTGAAACTACCGTAACCCAGCCCATTAAAACCACTCGTGTATTTAAACCGCTACTCCGATTAGGCTATTTTTTTGTCAAAAGTATCTTCAATATGATTATAATTTATCATGAAAAGGAAAACACCTAATACGCACTCCTGTGTAAGCAGGAACGACAAGTACGTTTTCGCCATTGAAAAAGGCCATTTTCAATGACAAAGGAAACTACTTTCGGCTACTTCTTTTTCTGAAATTTTGACATAACCGGTATTTCTGACACCTATTCTATCGCTCATGAAAAGGAAAATACCAAATATGCATTTTCATTGCGCACGGTCTGTTACACGATACCATTGACTGGAATCCGGATATTGGAGACTTACTTTCGTATTATTCGGTTCTTCAGCCGCTTCACTATATCATAAGCTTCCAAAAGGGCTGTTATATATAGCGAATAAGTAGAAATAAAATAAAAAGGATTTCGGAGTAAATATACGGTAGGTGATTTCGCAGGTTGAAACCGTAAAAGCGTACTCAAAAATTCGCGACCTCCGTCCCTACTAAGCACTAAAAAAAAAATTAAAAATAAAAAAAACTGAAAAAAAACAAACAAAAGTTACAAAACAAAACTGTCAACAACAACATATTTCGGAAACTGCTTCGATCCTGGGGCCAATGCTTGGTTGGGCCCAATCTGAACGTGATTCCCAATTGGGAATCACGTTCAGAATTGCCTGAAACCAGGTCATCCAACCACGCTTTGGGCTGTTGTCCCACCAACTGCGAGTACGAGTATTTTTATGCGCATGATGGATTGCATTTACACTATCCAGAGGTTGGCAGTGAGTTGCGAATTGACAGCACAAGAGCAAAATAGCCTGCTAATCAACATCTCGCAGCTAGAGAGCGATGCTGCTTCTGTGCTTCCAAATGTGCGAAGATCGCCCAAGTTGCATGCGCTATTCCGCCATGTACGAAGGTCAACGACCCCAATGAGTCCGAAACGTCGGGCAAGCGCAATGTTTCGCGCGTCCAAGTGCAGGAAGCAAGCCATGTCTCGACATGGCAAGATGGTTCCGCAAGGCAGTCCGAAAGGTCGGGCAAGCGCAATTAGTCGCGCGACCAAGCCAATAAGCCGGAAAATTTTACAACTGTCAAGGTCGTCGGTGCTGCGATTTCAGCAAAGGTCAGAGGACCAAGAGCTACAATCGAGACCGATGAGGCTACCACACCTCCAGTAGGACCTGAGGCAACAGTCGAACTCATATCAATAAATAATATAAATAATCGACGTACAGTATCGACAATAAGTGACAGTCCAAAAATTGAAAGTGCTATAACTTTTGAACTAAATGGGATATCTTTCTCATGTTTTGGCAGGTGGTAGTAGGTGTACTCCTACATACGCTCACTATGTCAGACCATAGGACGATTTCGCAATATTGCATTGTGATGACGCAATCTTTCAATAGTAGTTCAACACGAATTATGTGCTCAATGAATTTTTACTACCACCTGCCAAAACATGAGAAAGATATCCCATTTAGTTCAAAAGTTATAGCACTTTTAATTTTGGGACGGTGACTTACTGTCGATACTGTAGTCAAATAAATCGATAAATTAGGAAAAAGATGAAGAATTTCAGCATTTGAAATTTCGCGGGTCTAAAGTATCGGCCGATAAATATATTCACGGAAATGAGATACCAATAATAGCCATTCGATGTGACACAATATACGATACAAGAAGAACAACATCAAGCCAATATTATCTACAAGAAAGTACCGGAACTAGTACTGTACCGATGTTAAATACTAGAACCTTGGTTAATGCCCATTAGAACAGAATGGTATGTATTCGCTCGTTCTCTTCTTCCACCCCCATCCACTTCTTCCATTATCCTCATTTCGCAATATTGCATCGTGATGACGCAATCTTTCAATAGTAGTTCAGCACGAATTATGTGCTCAATGAATTTTTACTACCACCTGCCAAAACATGAGAAAGATATCCCATTTAGTTCAAAAGTTATAGCACTTTTAATTTTTGGACGGTGACTTATTGTCGATACTGTAGTCAAATAAATCGATAGATTAGTAAAAAGATCAAGAATTTCAGCATTTGAAATTTCGCGGGTCTAAAGTATCGGCCGATAAATATATTCACCGAAATGAGATACTAATAATAGCCATTCGATGTGACACAATATACGATACAAGAAGAACAACATCAAGCCAATATTATCTACAAGAAAGTACCGGAACTAGTACTGTACCGATGTTAAATACTAGAAACTTGGTTAATGCCCATAAGAACAGAATGGTATGTATTCGCTCGTTCTCTTCTTCCACCCCCATTCACTTCTTCCATTATCCTCATTCATCCACTTGCTTTCTCCTTCTCCCCTTTCAGTAAGCCCCTCCTTCTGAGCTCTCTCCCCACTAACTCCTCATTACTCTCTCTCTCTCCTTTTCTCCATCAATTCTCCCCCCGCCCTCTATCACTCACTAAATATTAATTGAATTCTCATTCCATTCGTTATGTTCTTTCCACGTACTCCTCTCTCTCTCTCTCTCTCTCTCTCTCTCTCCCCCCCCCCCCCCCCTCTCTCTCTCTCTCTCTCTCTCTCTCTCTCTCTCCCTCTCTCTCTCTCCCTCATTCATATCATTTCTCCGTCTTCACTTCTATCTCATACTACACATTGTTCCAGATGGAGGATTCCTTCCTTTCCTCTTCATCTCCTCTCGATTCTGCTCTTCTTTTCGTCGTTGCAGCTTTCACTCTCAATGTCATCGTAGTAATTCTTGCCTTTTGCTACTTCGATCCCTCCTCATCAGCTCCTCTCTCAGCTCGAATCTCCTCTACGATTAGGAATAAACTCTCATCCACTTCATACAATGGAGATGCTCAAGTATTCTTTGTGTAACCCCACCGTGCCCCTGTATCAACGTGTACGCACAATATATTTATTCAGCCTTTCCATATACAGTTACGTACCAATTACGTCATGAATTTCTCACATAGCACGCTACTAGTAGCACGAGTAATTTGGTATGCAGAATCTTCCTGAGATAAGCCATACAAGGGGGAAAAGAGATTGACGGAAGATACAAAGTGGGTTGGATTGGAAAAGTAGAGGAACTTAGGATTGATTCGAGAAACGAGTGAAAAGGGGAAGGAAGAGAAGGAGGAGAAATCCGAGACCAGGCACCAAAGCCACAACTCCCATCTGCAATTACAACAATTTTCTTAGATCAATATTCCACTCAGATGCTCTGAAAAAAAAAAGATTTTTTCATGGGGTGAAAAAAGTAAGGACGGTAGCGGTGTGAACAGATGATCGAAATAATACACAAATAGCTGCGCAAATAGAAACTTACCTTACCCCATTCAATGTTTTCAATTTAGTTTTTGCAAAATTATGGCAAAATATTAACTAAAATTATAAAGAAAATAGGTGCAGGGTGCGACGCTTTGAGTCCAACTTGAGCGCATCACATGTCAGTCATCTGATCAGGATATTGTGAACTGACTTTTCTTCAATTTATTTGTAAGACGTTGATAATTTAAGTTCTTGTTGTGTATGAGTTCGACTGCCGCGAAAAATATTAACAAGAGTATAAGAAAGCTATAATAATTATACTATAATTCGGAATTGGAAACAACTGCTTAAATTAAGGTTGTTCCTCGTGTCACGAATTTGCCCTGGACTTTAAAATTCGATTAATAAAAATCTGTGCACGATGCTTCCTTATTTTTAATGAGCAATTAGGTAAGCCCTGTAAGAATAACATCTCAAAAAAGATCGGACGAATCGCGCGCAGTTTTCGAGTAATTGCGACAAACCCATTTTCTTGTCGTGAAAATGCTAGACTGTCGCGGCTGATATTTCGTGAAATATTCTTCTAGCATTATTTTCATTTTGATAACTATTTTTTGTACTGCAGAATCTATCGATGGTGTGAAAATCTAGACCCGATAATAAATTTTTAAAAATACCCAATTTATTCGTTGCCTCGTGCGACTTCAATGTTGCGTATTGGCGTCGGAGGGTGTAGCCAAATATTCCGTATTCAAATATTTCGGCTAGGGGCCTAGAAACCCCCGAGCCGGAAAATTCAATCTCGGAGCCGGGAAAGGGTGTGTGACCGGGGGTGATCCGTCGAAATTGCGCGAATTCAAATTTGCAAAAAAAAAACTGGAGAGCTGCACCCTCGGGAAATCGATTAATTTATTCAGTTAATCGCTTTCCCGAGGGTGCAACTCTCCAGTTTTATATTATATGGGAAAGCTCCATCACAAATAAACTACTGAAGAAAAACGAGAAAAATCTGTTTTAGCAAACACGCAAGGTTTTATCTTTAAATTAATTTGTAAGCGATTCAAAAACTGCCGTGGTTAGGTTTTGTCTTTATATTATTAAGTGGGTTCGAATCATGCAATGAGCAAAAATTCAGGAAAATCTTTTTAAGCAAACCCATCAAATCTAGCGCTGAAGTTGCATATAGAAGCGTTGCATAAAACTTTTATTTCATCTATTTTTTTCTTAATTTTATTTAAAGTAAATTCCAAGGCGCCATCCCAACCACTTGTTTGTATTTATTGAAGGTGCCAATGATCTATTTTAATCCGCTTACAGATTGACGGAATGTGACCTGCGGATGATGAAATACGCACGAAAGTGGATTTTAGGGCATACTTTTCGATATTTTATCACTCATTTCAAAGTTGCGATGGAAACTCCCGATTTAAATCGAAGAAGGAGAGAGTTATGTAGTGTCATAAAAAAAAATTAAATAGGATCCATCTGGAGATTTTATTTGAAATAGAGCAAAATATTTAACTTTTGTGTATTTTTTGAGGTTCGATTTTTTAAATTTTAAATTTTTGCAAACTTGCTCGGCATTCAATTTCGCTCAAAATGTGATGGATCTTAGGTTTATTTATTACCATTTTCTTCTAACTATTTGTGGCGCGAAATTTCCAACTTTTTAGAAAAAAACGCGTGAAAAATGATAAATTTCATATTGATGATGCAATTAGTTTCTGGAGATCGAGGTGTAGTGCAATTCGCTTATTGATCTCTGACAACTCACTTGAGACAATAACGCGATTTTTTACCTTTTAGTTAAAGAGAAACTGAGCATGAGTGATTTCGATATGGTCTGGTATAATTGAGCTATGTATTTTTAAACATGAGCATTTCAATAGCTCAAGAATCAAATCGGAAAGGCAGAGGTTGCTTAACCCAACACCGCTTAGTATGACTCGATACATATCCCAGCAATGGAGAAAATAATTTTCGAAAGTCAGTCCAGGAACTTTCGGAACACCCCAATATGATAATTTTTTTGGTTGCTTGATCTTTTCAGAGAAAATTAACCAAGTATTTAAATAATCGATTCGAGACTAAACTCATTAGTTCAAGCTCATATTGGACTATTGAGTTTGGTCTCGAATCGATTATACTCAGCTACCGTATACCGCCATCGAGTTTGTGCTCACGAAAAAAGAGCATACATATTTGAGCCTAGGGACCACCAAGTAAAATTTTAAAGTTACGACCTGTATAATCTGTGAAAAAGTTGGGAGAAAACCTCGTGACAAAAGGTGCGAGCTTTTTTGATGAGTAATAAACTGTTTCTCTTGTTTACATACGCTATTTTCTCTTTCTCTAACTAGCTCGTCAAAAACCTCGTCCGAAAAGCTGCGAGAAAAGCTCGGAGAAAAGGTGGCAGAAAAGTTAGAGAAAAGTGAGAGAGAACGCGAATTGAGAGAGCGCAGAGGAAGTAAACAAGCTGTTACTTCCTCTAACCTCTCCTCAAACACACACTCTCTCGCTTTTCTCTAACTTTACTGCCACCTTTTCTCCGAGCTTTTCTCCCAGCTTTTCGGACGAGGTTTTCGACGAGCTGGTTAGAGAAAGAGAAAATAGCGTGTGTAAACAAGAGAAACAGTTTATTTCTCATAAAAAAAGCTCGCAACTTTTGTCGCGAAGTTTTCTCCCAGCTTTTTCACAGATTATACAGGTCGTTACTCTAAAATTTCTTTTATATGTGCATTTTGGTGATCGGGAGTGCAGAATTCATTAAAGAAACTCAGATTTTTACGAAAAAATTAAATCAGCGAGTTCTGACCTACCCGTCTAAGCCCCGCCCCTTGTGGTGCAGTCACGCACGAAATCGGTTCGGTGGGTCACTCCTTGATAAATGTGTCAATGTTCGCAAAATTCAAACTCATTTTCTAATATTTTCCTTTATTTGTTTATGTGAAGCAAGGAGTTTAATACAATAATTGATAATTTAAATAGTAGTATTGTCCTTTTAATTCTTTTTCTGAGGACATATTTAGATTCGGTATACGGTATTTACAAAACGACCTGGCAATATATATTCAAATGAGCAATTCACGTTTTGAATTTATTATTTAGATATGCCGCATGAGCCTAGAAACTGAAAAATATAAAAAAATAATTAACTAAAAACTCTTGGTGAATTTTTATGACACTTCTCCAGCAAAGTTCGCCGTCGATTCATTAAAGTTCGGTACTAAATTTAGTTTTTGCAAAATTATGGCAAAATATTAACTAAAATTATAAAGAAAATAGGTGCAGGGTGCGACGCTTTGAGTCCAACTTGAGCGCATCACATGTCAGTCATCTGATCAGGATATTGTGAACTGACTTTTCTTCAATTTATTTGTAAGACGTTGATAATTTAAGTTCTTGTTGTGTATGAGTTCGACTGCCGCGAAAAATATTAACAAGAGTATAAGAAAGCTATAATAATTATACTATAATTCGGAATTGGAAACAACTGCTTAAATTAAGGTTGTTCCTCGTGTCACGAATTTGCCCTGGACTTTAAAATTCGATTAATAAAAATCTGTGCACGATGCTTCCTTATTTTTAATGAGCAATTAGGTAAGCCCTGTAAGAATAACATCTCAAAAAAGATCGGACGAATCGCGCGCAGTTTTCGAGTAATTGCGACAAACCCATTTTCTTGTCGTGAAAATGCTAGACTGTCGCGGCTGATATTTCGTGAAATATTCTTCTAGCATTATTTTCATTTTGATAACTATTTTTTGTACTGCAGAATCTATCGATGGTGTGAAAATCTAGACCCGATAATAAATTTTTAAAAATACCCAATTTATTCGTTGCCTCGTGCGACTTCAATGTTGCGTATTGGCGTCGGAGGGTGTAGCCAAATATTCCGTATTCAAATATTTCGGCTAGGGGCCTAGAAACCCCCGAGCCGGAAAATTCAATCTCGGAGCCGGGAAAGGGTGTGTGACCGGGGGTGATCCGTCGAAATTGCGCGAATTCAAATTTGCAAAAAAAAAACTGGAGAGCTGCACCCTCGGGAAATCGATTAATTTATTCAGTTAATCGCTTTCCCGAGGGTGCAACTCTCCAGTTTTATATTATATGGGAAAGCTCCATCACAAATAAACTACTGAAGAAAAACGAGAAAAATCTGTTTTAGCAAACACGCAAGGTTTTATCTTTAAATTAATTTGTAAGCGATTCAAAAACTGCCGTGGTTAGGTTTTGTCTTTATATTATTAAGTGGGTTCGAATCATGCAATGAGCAAAAATTCAGGAAAATCTTTTTAAGCAAACCCATCAAATCTAGCGCTGAAGTTGCATATAGAAGCGTTGCATAAAACTTTTATTTCATCTATTTTTTTCTTAATTTTATTTAAAGTAAATTCCAAGGCGCCATCCCAACCACTTGTTTGTATTTATTGAAGGTGCCAATGATCTATTTTAATCCGCTTACAGATTGACGGAATGTGACCTGCGGATGATGAAATACGCACGAAAGTGGATTTTAGGGCATACTTTTCGATATTTTATCACTCATTTCAAAGTTGCGATGGAAACTCCCGATTTAAATCGAAGAAGGAGAGAGTTATGTAGTGTCATAAAAAAAAATTAAATAGGATCCATCTGGAGATTTTATTTGAAATAGAGCAAAATATTTAACTTTTGTGTATTTTTTGAGGTTCGATTTTTTAAATTTTAAATTTTTGCAAACTTGCTCGGCATTCAATTTCGCTCAAAATGTGATGGATCTTAGGTTTATTTATTACCATTTTCTTCTAACTATTTGTGGCGCGAAATTTCCAACTTTTTAGAAAAAAACGCGTGAAAAATGATAAATTTCATATTGATGATGCAATTAGTTTCTGGAGATCGAGGTGTAGTGCAATTCGCTTATTGATCTCTGACAACTCACTTGAGACAATAACGCGATTTTTTACCTTTTAGTTAAAGAGAAACTGAGCATGAGTGATTTCGATATGGTCTGGTATAATTGAGCTATGTATTTTTAAACATGAGCATTTCAATAGCTCAAGAATCAAATCGGAAAGGCAGAGGTTGCTTAACCCAACACCGCTTAGTATGACTCGATACATATCCCAGCAATGGAGAAAATAATTTTCGAAAGTCAGTCCAGGAACTTTCGGAACACCCCAATATGATAATTTTTTTGGTTGCTTGATCTTTTCAGAGAAAATTAACCAAGTATTTAAATAATCGATTCGAGACTAAACTCATTAGTTCAAGCTCATATTGGACTATTGAGTTTGGTCTCGAATCGATTATACTCAGCTACCGTATACCGCCATCGAGTTTGTGCTCACGAAAAAAGAGCATACATATTTGAGCCTAGGGACCACCAAGTAAAATTTTAAAGTTACGACCTGTATAATCTGTGAAAAAGTTGGGAGAAAACCTCGTGACAAAAGGTGCGAGCTTTTTTGATGAGTAATAAACTGTTTCTCTTGTTTACATACGCTATTTTCTCTTTCTCTAACTAGCTCGTCAAAAACCTCGTCCGAAAAGCTGCGAGAAAAGCTCGGAGAAAAGGTGGCAGAAAAGTTAGAGAAAAGTGAGAGAGAACGCGAATTGAGAGAGCGCAGAGGAAGTAAACAAGCTGTTACTTCCTCTAACCTCTCCTCAAACACACACTCTCTCGCTTTTCTCTAACTTTACTGCCACCTTTTCTCCGAGCTTTTCTCCCAGCTTTTCGGACGAGGTTTTCGACGAGCTGGTTAGAGAAAGAGAAAATAGCGTGTGTAAACAAGAGAAACAGTTTATTTCTCATAAAAAAAGCTCGCAACTTTTGTCGCGAAGTTTTCTCCCAGCTTTTTCACAGATTATACAGGTCGTTACTCTAAAATTTCTTTTATATGTGCATTTTGGTGATCGGGAGTGCAGAATTCATTAAAGAAACTCAGATTTTTACGAAAAAATTAAATCAGCGAGTTCTGACCTACCCGTCTAAGCCCCGCCCCTTGTGGTGCAGTCACGCACGAAATCGGTTCGGTGGGTCACTCCTTGATAAATGTGTCAATGTTCGCAAAATTCAAACTCATTTTCTAATATTTTCCTTTATTTGTTTATGTGAAGCAAGGAGTTTAATACAATAATTGATAATTTAAATAGTAGTATTGTCCTTTTAATTCTTTTTCTGAGGACATATTTAGATTCGGTATACGGTATTTACAAAACGACCTGGCAATATATATTCAAATGAGCAATTCACGTTTTGAATTTATTATTTAGATATGCCGCATGAGCCTAGAAACTGAAAAATATAAAAAAATAATTAACTAAAAACTCTTGGTGAATTTTTATGACACTTCTCCAGCAAAGTTCGCCGTCGATTCATTAAAGTTCGGTACTACAGATTCTTCTATTTTTCTGCAGAGAGTATAATAATACCTCAACAATCAATTTAATAACAAAACAAAAAGCCGGCATCACTTCATACTCTTACTTGTTAATTAAAAACGGCAGCACTCGAAAATTACGCAACTTCACAGATTTGTTTCTGTTTTTTTTATACGAGTTCATTTCCAATCAGTCCTCTTATTAAACGAAAGAATGGAGGGCGGCACTCATTTTTATTCAATAAAACAAGAAAAAACAAAATCCCTGTGAGATATTCGAATTCCCGCATTTCGCCGTTTCCCAAGCGATGACACGCCCTTTGCCGGCTCTGATTCTAACTTTTCCGGTTCGGTGGTCCCTAATTTGAGCCTCCATATTTATCAATTATTGGCCAATTTCTGGTTCCTCGAACTAGGAGTTAGAGAAAAGAACTGAAATATAAGTTCGAAATATACTTAGTTCGGAGAATTAGTTCACGAATTGGAAGCCGCGACAGAGGAGCATTTTCAGTGCAAGAAAATGGTTTTGTCACAAGTTCTCGAAAACTGCGCACTATTCGTCCTATCTTTTTTCATATGTTCACACGAGTATCATCTATTGCCTAACAAAAAATAACGAGCGAACAGTGCGCAGATTTTTATTAATCGAATTTTAAAGTCCAGGGCAAATTCGTGACATCACATGAGGAACTACCGTAATTTAAGCAGTTGTCTCCAATCCCGAATTATAGTATAGGGGTGATCCGAAAGTATCTTCCGCGTTTTGAAAACTTTTATTTCTTGCAAACTATGAGTCGAATTCCCAAATTCTATTTAGTATTAATTGAAGGTACAGATGATCTAAAATGTTCCATCTTAAGATTGCGAAACTATTGCGTAATGATGACGAAATAGGGTAAAATGTGTGTTTTCGGGCTACATATTTGAAATTTTCTATCTCAGTAGAGGATTTCGTTGGGAACACCGAATTGGAAACAAAGATAAAGAGGGATCTGTAGTATCAAATAAAAATTGTTAATAGAAAATACCTTAAACGATGGTTGAACTAGGACGAAATCTTTCGTTTTTATGCCTCTTTTGATAGTCGATTTTTCGAATTTTACCTTTCTTGGCAGTGAATTTCCTTCAAATTCTGATAAGTCTCAGCTGAGATTTATGTGTAATATTTTCAAAATGTTGTTGCTAAGAAATTCGCACATTTTCAGAAAAATGTGTGGGGATTTTCGAGTTTCGTTGTGATGATGCATTGTGATGTTTCGTTGTGATGAAAAGATTAGGTAGCGCGCAATTTGAGCGTTGTCCATACCAAACTCCCTTGAGACGATAACATGATTTTTATCTATACGCAAAACAGAGAACGGATTTTTAAAAGTAAATTGAGACTCGATAATTTTGATGAGGGTTGGTCTAATTAGCGCCGTTTGTCAATAACATGAGGACATACAGTGCTCAAGTGCTGAACTATTATAGTAATGGTTGCTAGAGCCGATCCGGCCCAAACTTTTTCCCTGGATACCCCCATGGGTTCCCATCACCAAACGGGACACGATATGGTCCAGATAATTAAAACATAAAAATGGCGAAATATCGAATTTTGAAAACTCGAAAATCAGATAAAAATAACCGAACAATCTGGGACCAAAGTTAGTGTGGCAATATTACATACCTACCTAGACAACAAAAACACGTTATGAGTTGGTCCGAGATTTCGATCGCAAACTGTTTTTTTCAACTTTCAAAAATGGTTTTTAAATTTTTAAAAATCCAAATGAAAAAACCGCATCACGGCTCTATCGTAATCTTGTAGAGCATTGAATTCTGCGTCGAATCAGCTAAATGTGATAATTTAATTTTAATCCCCCTTTCGGATCTATAGACCTGAAATAGGCATTTGAAAAAAAGTTCTCAGAACATAACCAATATGGTGCACAATTTGAAGCTCACATCGAGTACTTCATTTTTTTGTGTTGACAGTTTGACTTGAATTTGATCGTGGATCAAGTTACTACCATGTAAATTCTTAAAATATTGAAAATTCTGATATTTAAATTCTAATTTTTAAAAAGTTTAACAGCGCACTCCGGCAATTATCACATGCTGTAGAGCCTTAAATTCTGCGTCGAATCAGCTAAATACGATAATTTAATTTTAATCCTCCTTTCGGATCTATAGACCTGAAAGAGGCAGATGAAAAAAAAGTTTCCATAACCTCATCAATATGGTACTCATTTTGAAGCCCACATCGAGTACTTCATTTTTTGCGTTGATATATTGACCTGAAATTAGGTTTGTGTGTTAGTACCTTGAAAATTAATAAAATTCTGAAATTTCAATTTTAATTAGTTTATTTTTAAAAGTTTTATAATTTCTTGAATTTTCACGGTACTAACTTGATCCAAGATCATTTTCAGGTCAAACTATCAACACAAAAAATTAAGTACTCGATTGGGCTTCAAAATGAGCACCATACTGATGAGGTTATGGAAACTTTTTTTTCATCTGCCTCTTTCAGGTCTATAGATCCGAAAGGAGGATTAAAATTAAATTATCGTATTTAGCTGATTCGACGCAGAATTTAAGGCTCTACAGCATCTGATAATTGCCGGAGTGCGATTTTGAACTTTTTAAAAATTAGAATTAAAATATCAGAATTTTCAAGATTTTCATGGTACTAACTTGAACCACGATCAATTTCAGGTCAAACTGTCAACACAAAAAATGAAGTACTCGATGTGGGCTTCAAAATGAGCACCATATTGGAATTGTTCTGAGAACTTTTTTTCAAAGGCCTTTTTTCAAGTCTAAAGATCCGAAAGGGGGATTACAATAAAAATTATCTCATTTAGCTGATTCGACGCAGAATTCAGAGCTCTACAAGATGTCGATCCCAGGGGACGAAAAAAAAAACTAATTTTTCACTTTTTCACATAACTCTATTTTGGATGTTCACAGTTCTGAGGGTGCTTTCCGTTCAAAGGTCATTCCAAGACACGATGGTAGCAAATCCATGGAATATACGATTCTCAACTTTTTAGACCAATTGGATAACTTTCCTGCCCGCGGGAATCGAAAATCTGAGGTCAAACGATTTTCAGCCCAAAAAATGACCATGATACCCCCATCATTAGTCGAAAAAACTTTTCTCTCAGAACTTCCTGACTAAATTTTTTTTCTGGTAAATCTTTGTGTGCGGAGTCCGAATTTCGTTATGAGAGCCCATGATATCATTAATGAAAAAAGTTAAAATTCATTATGTTGAAAAATAGCCAATTTTGAAAATCGATTGACCTCGGATTTTCGGTTGCCGCGAGCGGGAAAGATATCCAATTGCTCTAAAAAGTTGAGAATCGTATATTCCATGGATTTGCTACCATCGTGTCTTGGAAAGACCTTTGAACGAAAATCACCTTCACAACTGTAAACATCCAAATTAGGGTTATGTGATAAAGTGAAAAATTCGTCTTTTTCGTGCCCTGAGGGCAAATTAAGAGCTATCATTACCAAACTTTGGGGATCACCAGGAATTGTGGCAAGGATCATTTTGAGCTTTCGAACGAGTCTCTAGCGTGTCTATGAACCAAAATCCATTTTTTTCGGGAACCTAATTAGATACAGTCTAAAGCCACTGTAAGTCATCCTCCCATGAGTGCATATTTTCATCGAAAAGGTATTGAGGCCTTCTATTATCACACCGAGTAGGAAGGTTGAGGAAAAATCCATGTAAGAATTTTGATTGTTTGAAAAATTATTGCTTGATTGCGTCATCACTACGCAATTACCAGGACGATCTGTGATATCCCAATGTCATATCCCTAACATTCGGTGGGTGTGCTATGACATATTAAAGATTGACCCATGAACCTATTATGAGTCGAAAGTTATGAAAGAAAGAAAAAGTGAGCGAAGACTTATGCACGATAGTGTATGTACGTATGTAATATTGCCACACTTACTTTGGACCCAGATCGTTCGGTTATTTTTATCTGATTTTCGAGTTTTCAAATATAATTAATTCGCCATTTTTTATGTTTCAATGATCTGGACCATATAGTGCCCCGTTTGGTGATGGGGACCCATGAGGGTATCAAGGGAAAAAGTTTGGGCCGGATCGGTGATATCGATGTCCGGCACTAACGGCCGAGTCCTCGAAAATAACGGAGCCGGTCTCTTAAAACTTTCTCCTAGTCGACTTTTTCCACTCGATATTTCCTCTTCTCATTTCCCCTCCACATTTTCCACAGCATGACTCTCCAATATCCTTCGTCTCTTCGATAGGAACTTTCCCCCACAATCAACCAGGCATAGCTTTTGAGGAGGATGGACCAGGGATAGTGTTAGGCCATTTAACCAAAAATTGCCGATATTTACCTAAGCCTCACAAACTTTTTGTTAGCCTAAGTACTTTTGGAAATTTGTAATGCACATCTATGAGTCAAACTTTGTTGGAAATAATAACCATTAGATTCCCGGTATTAAAAAAAAACTATCATACTTCGTAAACATTCCCGAACAAATTTACATTTTGCGGGTTCGCAACTAAAAATTCTAATTATTGTTTCATTTTTTATCCACCCCGAATTCCGGGAAAATACAAAAATCTGAAGGAGAAATATTCCTTGAAATACGATTAAAAAGAGAGCAATTATTATGAAAATTGAAAATAAACTGAGATTACGGTAGGGACGAGGGTTTTAGTCGATACTACCGTACTCTTTACTATTCTGCTCTCTTTTTAATCGTATTTCAAGAAATATTTCACCTTCAGATTTTTGTATTTTCCCGGAATTCGGGGTGGCTAAAAAAAAAAGAAACAATAATTAGAGTTTTTAGTTGCGAACCCGCAAAATGCAAAAAAAATGTAAATAATTTACAAGATGTAAATTTGTTCGGGAATGTTTGTACGAAAAAAAAAGCTTTATTTGGATAATATTGTACCCACCAAGTTAGGGGGCAAAATTAGGGGGGTAAGCAACATCTCACTAAGTTAATCGTAATAATACCATCTCAGATCCTTATTGCATTTCACTCTTCATAGAATCCATCTAACCATTCCTGACTATAACTATAACAAAAACGGAGCATGACCAGAAGTTGATGGTTTTCCGGGCACGTCATGCCAAATTAGACATACTTTTCCATATCATCTCTCTCATGCAGCCTCTCATCTATAAATATACTGACCGATGGCCATTGATTGACGAGCATCCCTTCTCTCCTCTGACTCCTTTCTCTCTCTCTTCCATCGTTTCCAATAGTCTCCATTTTCACCATTTCCAATCCCTCTTCAATCCATTTCCTCTGTCTTGTGTTCCGAAGTGATTCCAATTCCACTGCAATCACTCATTTCCCTTGGCAACGCCAATCTTGGTAACAAATAGGACAAGGGGTAACCTATTTATAAACAATGAGATAAAAATGAATAATAGATGAATTTCTCACGTTGCAATGCCATTTTCTCATTAACGACTTGTTCCAATCGTCTCTTCATATCCGCCATTTCATCAACATCGGGGGGAATTGGAGAAGATGCACCGCACTCCGAATCATCTACAAATTTACACACTTCAATTCATTCATCCTCATCAAATATCTACTTCCTTATAGGAGGGCAAATAACCACAATCGCCTTTCAAATGCATGCCAACTAATTAGTCAAAAGTCACCCAACTATTTTCAAACCACTGTAACTGTTTTTTTAATTGATACCGAAAAGACATAGGCCCCATCTGAACCTATCTTTCATTGCTGTCGAGTGAGTGTACCTCAATACTAATTTATGTGACCTCGATTTTGGGATAATGTTCAGTAATGAGGATGAAAAAATAGAAAATATTGAGTTCGTGTATTTTATCCCGAACACCTCGTGTATTTTATCTCAGTGAAGAATGATCCATTGAAGCCCGGACACATACCACCGTTTCAAATTATTTTGATCTCGCACGACGTTTGAATTAAAGCTTTTTATGTTGAAAAACTGCTCATTTCAAGGGTCGATTTTAAGGCTTTTTTACGTTTAAGACACTGGCTCAGTAGTGGGAGAGGATAGGCCGGACATAGTGTTGAAATTTTTGCCTGATCAGGTCCAAACTTTTATGGTGGGTACCCCCCGGTATGGTGATGAAATTATGAGGTGCCATTAGGCGTTGCTACGTGAAACCTATATTGCCGGGTATTTTTGCCGGAAAATCAAAAAATTACGTTTTTGTAAATTTCGGGAAAAAATCTCAAGACCAAAGTTGATGTGGATTATCATGGGGGATGACTGGTAAATGAGAAATGTGTATAGTGTGATTTTCTACCTAACTTTTAAAAAAAAAAACTAACTTTTTAGCGAAAAATATATAAAAATACTATCGCCGAACCGGGAGAAATGATCTATTCTACCTTGTTGAGCTTGGAATTCCGCATCGAATAGTTATATCCACTAAGGATGACTTGGGGACTCTTTTCAGTAACATGGCTTTTGTCCGAAAACCCTGCGATTTTTGCATTTTTTTTCGAGGTTATTCAAGCATAACCTTTTTCATTCGAGTTTTCATGAGCACTAATATCGAAATTCGTAATCAGCGTACAAAAATACATCACAGTTTCCTATAGTCATATTTTTTCGAGACAATTTTTTTCGACTCTGACCGCTTTTTCACCACCTCCCCCCTTTGGTCCGATTTTGGTCGAAAAATTGTTGTCTTTAAATCATGTGCCTAGGATTTCCTGGATTATTTTTGAGCGTAGAAAACGAATTTGCTAGCTAGAGCTCATGAAACCTCGAAATAAAAGAGTTATGCAAAACACGGATCTTCTGTTAAATGGAAGGAAAAAAGGCCAATTTTTCCACTAATGGGGTGTCCCGAAAGTTTTGGGACTATTACAATTTCTCACTTCGTACAACATTAAACGAATCCTACTATGCAGTGCTAGAAGGAACAACTATTGTTCTTTCATTTCGACACTTAAACCGTTCAAATTCTCCAACTTTGAAAAAACGACATCACTCGGACCGGATCTCATAAAAATGAAATTTTTCAAATATTCTCTCAACGAACAGCAAAAAATATGAATATCATATAAAAAAAAATAGTTGAAAGTTGACTATAAGCTAATTGAGCGACATTTCTTCGCATTTCATCATCATTACGAAATTTCCCATTTCCCACACATTTTTATAAAAAATATTCGAATTCCTATTCAAAGAGTTGGATGCTTTTCAGAGTAAATTCACACTAATACTCATCATAGTTAGAGTGGACAAGGACTGCGAAGAAGCTTGAAAATGAAAAAGTATTAAAAATTGATTCTTAAAAAATTAATAATCGTGAAAGTTTTGACCTTTTTCTGCAGCATTAACATCTAAATCATCTCTCTTATTTTTAATCGGTACTTTAGACACTTGTCCTTCTATGTATTTAATTCGGAGTTTGTATCTTGATCTTCCGGGTTTTTAGAAATTATCAAAAAAGAGACTCCAAAACTCACTTAACAACATATTTCATCATCAGAAGGTCATAACTGGACATTTTGATAATTTAATAAATTACTTGATCAACACCCTCAATAAATACGAAAGACTATTTGCGATTGTGTCCTGTTGTTTGCAAGAAAAAAAATCAAAGAAAAATAGTCGCAAAACTTTCGGGACACCCTAATAGGAAAAAGTTAATTTCATCGATTTCGATGAAAGTTGGTTTATGTGCTTCATTGAGGGTCTAAAGAAGACCCATCCTATTGAATTGGCCAAATTCCCTTATTATTGATTTTTTTGTGATCTACCCTTACAATGATCATAACTCGCTGAATATTCATTGTACAGCGAGCACAAAAAACTCAATCTGCTCGTCTTGCGGAGTTCTAGAAATATTTTTTGGACACACACACAACGACCGGCGTCGTCTTCAATGTGTATTTCTCGAAATATCGATTTTTCGACAAGAAAATTCCAGTTTTCTCGAAAATGTTTAAGAAAGGAAGTCGATTTTCTTGCACCGATGGACTCCTCGTACCTCTTTTAGGGTGCATACATAGTTCGTTTCCAGTATCTCTGGCCCTGGGATATCGATTTACTAGTAGGGTACGGAACTTTTTTTTTATCGAAAACATAAATTTCATCTTTTCTCGCTTCAAAGTGGTCGAATCATGCATTTAAAAAAGCGATCAATGGCTCTCAGTGAGGCGGAAAATAAAGGTAATGATAAGCGAATCGATGCGAATGACCGTTTTCGGACAAAAGGCCATGTTACTGAAAAGAGTCCCCAAGTCATCCTAAGTGGATATAACAATTCGATGCGGAATTCCAAGCTCTACAAGACAGAATAGAACATTTGACCCGAAAACAAACTATTTTTGCATGTTTCAAGTTATTCCGATTTCAAGTGAAAAAATCGATGTTTACCTCGATCTACCGAGCGAACCAAGCATTTTAGTGAAAAGTGGTGAACATTAACAATGTTCAGGACAACGTGGGGAACATTTTGCGTATAAACATGAGGGAGTTCGGAACAAAAAAGTTTCGCCGATCCAATGTTATGCCATGTTACCTAAAAGAGTCCCCATGCCATCCCTTAGTGGATATAACTATTCGATGCGGAATTCCAAGCTCTACATAGAATAGATCATTTCTCCCGGTTCAGCGATATTATTTTTATATATTTTATTTTTCGATATTTTTCGCTAAAAAGTCAGTTTACGATCGAGGTAGAAAATCGCACTATACACATTTCTCATTTACCAGTCATACCCCATGATAATCCACACCAACTTAGGTCCTGAGATTTTTTTCCGAAATTTTGAAAAAAAACGTCATTTTTCGATTTTAAAATACCCGGCAAAAATAGGTTTCACGTAGCAACGCCTAATGGCACCTTATAATTTCATCACCATACCGGGGGTACCCACCATAAACGTTTGAGCCTGATCAGGCAAAAATTTCAACACTATGTCCGGCCATAACATGCAGTTCCTCGAAAATAACAGAGCCTGTGTTTTAATTTTTTTAGTAAAAAATTCAAATTTTTTTAAAATTCAAATCAATTTCGCTCCAAATGCAATAATTATTTGTTTTACAATATTTGCACCCATTGCAATGAAAATGAATCAAAAAATTAAAAATGTGTGGGACTTGGAAAGTTGCATTGCGATGATGCAACGAATTTGAAAATTCCTGTTTTGCTCTCTATTTGACCCTTTCCAGTACACACCTAGTTAGATGTAATCATGGGATTTTTTCCTCTTCATGAAACGTTGAAAATATTTTCCATGTTGTAATTTTTACGGCTCGCTTTCTAAAAGACGTGGTTATATAACGGTCCACTTTTCAAACTGCCGAAATTGAAGATCACTAGTTGCTGTAATTTATACAGTTTTGCTATGCCGGACTGGACCTACCCCAATTTAGAAAATTATTTTCTTCGAGATTAAAAAAAAGACTTTTGGGACACCCCTATACTTACTTTATTATGTAAATAATATATTTTTTTAATTTTAAAAGTAATTTAATCATGCGAAAATAGATTCTAAAGTGATGTGCCATTGCTCCGCGGCAAAAGTTTCCCAAATGGCACTTTCCCAAACGTCTTACCGCCCTGCAAAGTTATGCAATCAACACGCATTTTTGAGACGATGTTTAATGGTGAAATAGGATATCAAATACCTAATTGATTGAGGTTCACCGAGAATGGCTGGACAGTTCTAATCGACCAAAAAACAAGCACCAAATGTCCGATCGGGCTTAAATTTTAACCAGGTATGTCTCCGCATTATTAGTGCCGCCATTTTAACCAGGTATTCCTCCGCATTATTAGTGCCGCTACAAGATATATAGCAGGGCTCAATTCAATAACATCGCGTTTTTCTTGGATGTTTAGGCTATCGAATACTTCAAGCCGTGCGTCTCTCTATCTCAATTACAAAACAGTTACAGTGGTTTGAAAAGTCGCGGGACTTTTGACCGGTACTGCACGTTGTAAAGGGTCTAAATGTCTTCCAATTCGTACCAGGAGTCGCTTCCTCAGGAGCATGGGGAACAGGAGGAATGGCCTCTGTCTCATCCTCCTCTCCACTATCCTCTCCTTCGTCTCCGCCTTCCTTCAGCATCACAGCTACAATACATATTACGTCTATGTCTACACATATCAATTGTTTCCTTTTCCATCGAATTCAAATAAATTTGAATATAGTCAATGTGTACATTTCACTCGAGGAGCGAAAGGAGTGAAAGGTCGTTTCATTATATGCCCTTTCCTCCTCCTCTCCCTCTCTTTCTCCACTTACTTGTGACAGAATGAAGAGATGAGAGTAGTTGTCTGTCAACAGGGGCAGATGATGCCAGATATACGAGGGCACTTCGGATCTTGTCATCTCCCGATTCCTCCTTCTTCTCGTCTGCACAACGAGATACATCCAGTTACATTTGAATCACAATGACATTGAAGATAGTCTTTTTCACAATAAAGTTTAACAACATACTGTTGAGTATGAATCTCTCTCGTTCCCTCTGTCTCATCTCTGCTTCTTCTGCTCTTCCTTCAGCTTCGACGATCAACTTGGACTGACTCGTCATAAGAATCATTTGCTTCTCCAGATTATCCATTGTAGAGGCAAGAGATGTTTCTAGCTCATCAACCTGCAATCACTCATTCACTTTTATATGCAAAAGAGGAGGGGGGTAAAACTGATTTAGGAGGACCAATTGATCCTGGTTGTTTATGATAGAGGGAGCGATGCTAATCACGAAATACCCATTCCATAATTCTAGGACTCCAACAAAAGGTGATATGACATCTCGGAGAAAAAAAATCGGAAATATTTCTCGGAAAAGGACATTTCGGAAATTTTTCTCCCGAAATATTTTATATTCATTTTCTTCAAATTGTATTACCACTAACATCATGTCCTGGTTGAGTTGAACTGCTTTTGATAAATAAAGAGCAGTAAAAAATAGTTTAATCGTGCGCAAATAGTAATAGAAGGAGCGTGCGTGCTCCTGCGGCACGGCTAAAAATTTCCGAAATGTCCCATTCCGAAATGGATTTTCCCAAGTGGATTTTCCCAAGTGGATTTTCCCAAGTGGATTTTCCCAAGTGGATTTTCCCAAGTGGATTTTCCCAAGTGGATTTTCCAACTTGATTTTTCCCATTTAGTTTTCTCCCAATTGGATTTTCCGATTCTTTTCTCCGAAATGTCTTATCACCCAACAAAATAAGTCATAAGTCAGTGTAACCTGTTGCGGAAATGTCACCGCCCCCCCCCCCCAACAAAATAAGAAGCAACGGAAAAAGTTTCTTCTCTTCAAGCGTATAATATTTATTTGTATATGTTCAAAGTAGTATTGAGCACCTTCTTTCTCAGATGGTTGCATTCTTCCTCAGTCGTGATCATACACCTTTCTACGTCAGCCAATCGCATCGTTGATTCACTTTTTTCTTCAAGAGCTCTACAATCATGATATTTTGAGTGAGACATCACAAGGTATATCTCTCACCTCTTCATATTCTCCCTCGCAGTGATCTCTAATTGTGATCTCTCCTCAACCAGTCTATCCAGCTCTTGTTTCAACTGAAAATAATATGAAGGACAATTCCAGTAGAGGATCGGTGGATGAATGCACATTGTAATAGTAAAATATATTCACCTTATCCGGTGTTGAATTCTTGGCGTGAATAGCCAGTGCTGCTTCAAGACTCTCGATCCGAGCAAGTAATCGGTCTTCATTCACTCCTTAAATTCGATAGCACCATTCAAACTATTTCTAACATATATCAATACCTGCTTTCCAAGCAGTTTCACTCGCAGCCTCAGTTGCAACAAGAACCTCTTCCAACTGACGAATCTTCTCCTCTCTAGCTTTCTCCCTATTACAACACTGGTTCATTTTAGAACCTTGTAGTCATATGAATACCTGTACAAAGCTTCTTTCAGATACTGCTGAAGTTGGAAGAGTTGGTGCGAACCGATGAGAGAATAGCTGTAAGCATATAACTGGAACAACCAATATGGGACGATACTTGCCCATAGTAAGAATCATGGTCTTGTTTCACACTCGTATTAGTCGCTGTTGATAGAGAGGGTGGTTCGGCCTATAATCATCACTTAAGTTTTATTTTCGATTGTAAACTAACTTCATTCCCGTCGTTGTCGAAGAGTCGCACGATGGCGAATATACAACCGTGTGCAACTAAAAGGCAGACTTTTATATCATGGTATGTATCGAAAACAAAACCTTTATTGCTATTTTCAACGATCTCAACGCCGAATTGCAAGATGTCTCCAGAATACACTTGCTTAGGCTCGGATTCTTCACCGGTGCCGGCGAGCCTATCATTGTTAACGAAAGTACCGTTGCTACTCTTGGTATCTTTGAGGTAGAATGATCCATCGTCATAGTATAGAACGGCGTGATTACGAGAAAGTACCTGAAACATCATTTTGAAACAGTTTCCGAACCTTCGAAATTGCTTAAGATAAAGCTCAAATAATAACCAACCTTGCAGTCGAAGATGGCGTTATCAGGACAAGGCTTCAGCCTAGCCACCGCTCTCCCGATTTTCAAGGGGTCGTCCTCTGGGCCAACTTTAACCTTGCGTTCTTCGAATGCATGAGATTGAGCACACGGGGAGAGTATTGCGTATGCACCGCGCATCTGCAATTCAAAATTAACAACTCGGAAAAACGAAGTAAAGTTTGTCGTAGGGTGTTCGGACGGGTTCGGAAAACTCTCTTTTGATGGTTCCCGGAACGATCATAAATCCAAAAGCAAGCCCAAACTCGTCCGTAAACTTGTCAGAGTAGTCGTCTGACAAGTTTGATGCAAGCACTTGGTAGAGTTTCATGAAAGTCATCGGGAAACTCTTCCGTCGTTTTCGGAGAAGCACGATCCCTAGAAAAAAAAACGATCCTTGGCGGAGCAGCGGGCGGGGCCACAAATCGCGCAGCCGCATGTTATCTTACGAATCCAAAAGACGCGCACGACACCCGGAACTCCGATATAAAGCCAACGAAAACGTCCTGAGCGAACTTTGGCTACAAACTACAAATACAAAAACGAATGTAGTTGCCTGGATCACGCACGCGTGCGCACAGTATTCCACGCTCGGTTCAAGTTCCCTGATTTTAACGTTCCGTGCACTAGAATCGCAAAGTGAGCGTGACTTTCGCGGGACATCGGTGTGAGGCTAACGATTTTTCAGTTTTCATCGTGATTCAGGCTCATCTTTCTACTGTACGATTTGACTTCCCGGGCGAGTTTGCCTGATTCCCCTGACGTTTTCGGACGTTTTATTTTTTCCTATGTCGGCGGCCCGGTTGCGCAACGTTCATGGCATTGCCGTGAAGCAGAATTCCAAGTCCAAGTTGGAATCAAGCAGATTTCCAACTAGCCATCAAGCTTGGGGGCAGCTTGGAAACCCTTGCATCTGCTTGTTTCCAAGTTAACTTGGAGCTGCATACCAGAGTATTTCAATTATCGTGGCTCGCGTAACTTACTGGCAACTTACTTTTTTTTTAAACCAAAAACGCGTCACTCTGACGTTATTATAAACACTGTTTGTCGCGCAAGTTTGCCGCAAATATCGGGCAAGTTTGCAACAAGGACCTTGTGCAATTAGCGGTGAGTACACTCGATCCTTGCGGCAAACTTGCCGGACAGGACGCGCGTTAGGGATTAGTTTGTCCGCAATTTGCTTCATCCTTGCTTCAGATTTGCCGATTTTTTGTGCGCAATTTGCTTTGCGTTCGCTTTATTCTTGCAATCTTATTTATTCTCTTCTTGCAATTTACTTATCTCATATTTGCTCAATGCTTATTTGTCTGTTTATTCTTTTCTTTTCCATGACCAATTGTTCCTTTGCTGCACCTAATCATGTTCCTTCACCATTATTCGGTTTCTCCGTGAATAAGGTGATTGAACATAATTAGGTACAGCGGAGGACGTCCAATGCAATCGCGATAACTGGGCCAAACACTTTATTCGGGCAATGGATTGGTACTTTATTCTTCTTTTATTATCGTGCATCTGAAACAAACTTCTACAGTGATGCCTGTGCGACCTAGACATACCCTAGATGGAGCTCGATTGACGCCACAACATTGAATATCACCGGAGTAATTTCGTAATGAACCCGAATCAATATCATAGATGCATTACCTCTGTTATAGACTCCGCTTTGATCAGAAATTATAGTATCATCAGTAGCATAGCTGCTTGAAGAAGTATGTCACAACTCGTTCTAAGCTCAAATACAACGAGAAACTGACCCTTTCTTTAAATATTCCAAGCAGCTTAGCAATACAAGAATTATTCAAAAGATATAGTAGAGATGAAAATGAATAAAACTGGCTCAAGCAAGTAGCGAGCGTAAACATTGAGGAGAAAAAAAGGAGAAGTTGCGAACAAATTGCCCTAAGCTTGCCGAACGTAAGCAAGGATGGAGCAAGTTACTGGTAACTATCCGGAACGTTCGCTAGGAAGCTGAACTGCGCGCAAGCGAATCCAAATTCTTTTCACTTACGATAATTATTGCGCAATTTACTCGCAAATTATAAATCATTGCATTCTTGCGGCAAGCTTGCGCGACAAACCCAGTGTTGCCAGTAAAATGCAAACGAAAGTAAGCACGAAGTAATATATTACTTCGTGCTTACTTTCGTTAAAAAAAAAATATTGTTGTACTCAGGTTTTGGAAAGTAATATTATTTCAATTATCATAGCTCACGTAACTTACTGGCAGCTTACTTTTTTCTGACGTTATCATTGAGTAAATTATTTTTTCATTGCGTAAAGAGCTGCGTATTTTGAACTGACTAGTAACTTATTTTTTTACTTACTTTTTCAGTAATAAAATCTCCGGTTTTGCAGGGTGAGCTTACAGTAACAAGGGAACCGCAAAAGTACCCCGCGGTCCCGGTGAAATTCGATAACACAGATTGATTCAGATCCCTCTGGAGACCTAATCGTTTTGAAAAGTTCCGATATTTGCTTCCTAAGTACCTTTTTGAGGTCATGTAAAATATGTGGGAAATCTGTGAGAGCGGCGCTCGAGCTCATATCCGAGTTTCAAGCGATCGAGAGATGTGCTCTCCTGGAGTTGTGGATAGTGCTCCTAGCTAATGTTTTGGACGACATGGGTTCGAATCCAACTTCGACATATCAGTGCGTTCGCGTAATTCCCGCCACTTTCTGGAGAAATCCGTACAGCAAAAAGTAACACTGCGGTTTTTTCACAGATTCGGATAGCCCTCGAGGTCCTGCATCGTTTTCTGTAAATAAAATGGGAACTTTCCTAGATGACAACCAAGCCACTCCCCCTGACCCCGCCCCTCCTAAGTGGCGTGTACCTAAGCCTAAACCTAAGCGTTCTTATGAAGATTGGAATTAGTCCAAATAATTTGGGTGTACGCATACACAGTAACGCGATTAGGGAGAAAGGTAAGAAAGAGGTTGAGCGTGACCAGCCCCATGAGAGTGGGCGGGGCTTGGTTGCGATCTAGGAAAGTGCCATAAAATGTACATGAGACCTCAATTTGCATAATAAAATGAGGCTTGAATCCGGGCGCATTTTTCACACTTCCAAGGATGAGGCTTCGAAATGGAAAGCAAAAAGGCTCAAATTTTGGCTCCCGGGCTAACTTTTAGTGCTGATCACGACTGTGTTATTTATTTTAATGAAATCTCAAAATTTGCATAATGGGTGAATTTTCAATCGCGTTTATCTCGAAAACGAAAAACTACCCTCGCAAATTTTTGATATATTATTGCCCTTGGTCAGGGCAATCCATCAAGCATAAGCACGTCCCTTATTTAGGACAACGAGGTTGTTAAATCTTTAAAGAACCTAAATTTCTTAATCGAGAGTAACCCTCTCATTCCCCTCATTCCGCGCCACTCGCCGCGCCCGTGCTGTGTGAAATGGACAGATCGAAAGTGAAACTCAACCATTTTCACCCCTCCTCAGTATTTAGTTGCGCGCTTGAACAATGATTTATTAATTGCGGAAGAAAAGATCTTAAGATACTTCGATTAATTGGGAGGGGAACTGGGGGACCATTGGGGCCTCTCTCCTCTGCGCTAGAGATCGGCTCTCCCGAATCTAAGCTCCCCCCAATGGTCCCCAAAATTTCCCCCAATGGTTCTCCAATGGTCTTCCATTGAGGGATGATGGTGGGGGACATCGGGACCCAGAGGAGGAGGTTAGAGATAGGGAGAGGCTGATCTCTAGCGCGGGGAGAGTGGATTTACCCCAATGGCCCCCAGTTCCCCTCCCAAGTCAAATTTAGTCAAAGGTCGATATAACACGGGTTGAGTTTTTAGGGATAAATGGGTTGAGTTTCACTCTCCATCTGTCCATTTCACACCGCACGGGCGCGGCGAGTGGCGCGGAATGAGGGGAATGGGAGGGTTACTCTCGATTAGGAAATTTAGGTTCTTTAAAGATTTAACATCCTGGTTGTCCTAAATAAGGGACGTGCTTATGCTTGATGGATTGCCCTGACCAAGGGGAACAACATATCAAAAATTTGCGAGGGTAAAGTTTTTCGTTTTCGAGATAAATGCGATTAAAAATTCACCCATTATGCAAATTTTGAGATTCCATTAAAATAAATAACACAGTCGTGATCAGCACTAAAAGTTAGCCCAGGCGCCAAAATTTCAGCCTTATTGCTTTCCATTTCGAAGCCTCATCCTAGAAAAGTGCGAAAAATGCGCCCTGATTCAAGCCTCATTTTATTATGCAAATTGAGGTATCATGTACATTTTATTTACAGAAAACGATGCAGGACCTCGAGGGCTATCCGAATCTGTGAAAAAACCGCAGTGTTACTTTTTGCTGTACGGAGGGGTGGCGAGAATTACGCGAACGCACTGATATGTTTTTGCACTATTTTTTTCGTAATATTTTCTTGAATTTTAACGCAATTGTATACACTTGATCAATCGTTACCATATTTTTCATTGAAATGCTAAAAATGAAAAAAAAATATTTTAAGCTTTCCAGATGCTAAATATCAATACGTGATCTTGAGGTATATATGTTGCTCTCCCCTTCCACCGAGACGTCGCCTAGACGCTCCGGTGTCTTAGTCAAGCTACTCTCCATTTGCCTACCACAACCAAGGACAAGATATACTTCACTACTGCGATTTAAAAAAAACAAGAAAATATTACGAAAAAATAGTGCAAAAACATATGTCGAAGTCGGATTCGAACCCATGCCGCCCAAAATGTTAGCCAAGAGCACTATCCACTACTCCACGACTCTCGATCGCTTGAAATTCGGATATGAGCACGATTGCCGCTCGCACAGATTTCCCTTTTTTTGCATGACCTCAAAAAGGTACTTAGGAAGCAAATATCGGAACTTTTCAAAACGATTAGGTCTCCAGAGGGGTCTGAATCAACCTGTGTTATCGAATTTAACCGGGACCGCTGGGTACTTTTGCGGTTCCCTTGTAAGTAGCAAAAGTATATTACTATAATACACACAGTAAGTTAACTCGATTGCTACTATTTCATTACTCAACAAAAGGTTAGGAAAAAGTAAATAGCTGGGAAGCCACTTCATCCTTACGAGTAACTTACTTTTTCGCACCCGAAATATGGTCAGGAAAAAGTAAGTTACAAGTAAGTTCACTGATGCTGACTTTAAAAAGTAACATTACTATAGCAATCGAGTTAACTTACTGTGTGTATTATAGTAATATACTTTTCGGACGTAAACATTACTATAAGCTTACCCTGCAAAACCCGAGATGGTAAGTGATTTTTTACTTATTATTTTATTACTGCAGTTCATGTTCTAGCATGTTCTGTAAGCGGGACTCCTGCTCATTTTATATTCTATTTTTCACATCTTCTTGTGATGTTGTCATTTATTTTGTTCTACCTATCTCGAATATAAATGGTTAGTCAGTCTTTGGCATCTGTTTAGCGTGGGCTGAGCGTGCAACATTATATCGTCGAAAAGTGAGCGGGATATAGAAGGTAAGTGTTCGCAAGTTGTAAGTGATCTATTAGTCGTTCAGGGATTATCTAATGATGACTCATATCTAGTCGGTCTATCATCAGCAAAACGGAATTACAGGTGAGATTTAGAACATAGTACATGTCTGTGAACGCATCTCCTCAGGGCGAAAACGGTTCGATATTGTGTCGGATAACGAAATACCGACTTACTGGAGGAATCAGCTAACAAGTAAAGAAATGCATCTGCCAGGAACGTTTCTACCACCAAGATGTTGTACCGTAGAATTGTTGATTTTTGTCGTCCACACTACTTTGATTGGAGATCAATAAAATCCTCAAAATTTGGAATTTGTGAAAGAAACAAAAGAAAGTACTAGGGAGAAACGTGGAAAAAGTAAGGAGAAAGCAACAAAAAAGTAATTAGAAAGTAAGAGAAAAGTAAGCATTTAGTAACAATTCGGTAAAAAGCAAGGAAAAAGTAAATTGCAAAACGAAAGTAAGCAAGAAGTAATATAGTTTCAAGGCCAGGGTAAATTACGATAAGACAGCTGGTAAATATCTTTTTCAACTAATTACCCCGTACTTGCAGTAATATTACTTTCCAAAACCTGAGTAATTATTAAGATTACACGGGGTTTGTCGCGTAAGTTTGCCGCAATGATCGACTGCACTTGCCGCGTTACTCCCCGCAAATTGCGCGTTTGTACGAATTCGAGTAAAAAACCAGAAAGTTGTGGTATGCATTGCGCGTAAAGTATAATTTTGTTGTGGCAATTTATCCCTAGTTGATGAACCCTTGGGCAAGTTTGCTGCAAGGATCGAGTAATTGCCGTGGTACTCACCGCAAATTGACCAGGAACCTTGCGCGACAAACCCAGTGACGGCAAGTATCCTTGCGGCAAACTTGCCGGACACGACGCGCGTTATGGATTACTTTGCTCCAAATTGCTTCATCCTTGCTTCAGATTTGTCCATTTTGCGCGCAATTTGCTTTGTCTTCGCCTTATTCTTGCAAGTTTATTATTCTCTTCTAGAACATATAAATAAGCATTAGCTTCTTGCATTTTACTTATCTGATATTTGCTTAATGCTTATTTATATGTTTATTATTTTCTGTTTCATGACCAATTGTTCCTTTGCTGTACCTAATCATGTTCCTTCACCATTATTCGGATTCTTCTTGAAAAAAATGGTAATTGAACATAATTAGTGACTTCGGGGAACATCCAATACGCTGACGATAACTTGGCCAAACACTTTATTCGGGCAATGGAGTGGTACTTTATTTAGGGAGGGCATCGTGTGTTCCAAGACGAATTTTCTTACAGAAATGCTCTTCAAAGCTTTCGCGAGTATCGAGAACTGATTTTTTAGTATCTTGTCTTTGAAAATTAATTCCGTCTTTAATTGAATTCAATTAGCTTTTTATTTTGTCAATTCGGGTGCCTGACATACCCATGCACACTATCGTTCATACGGTTTACTCAGATTATTCGTACATAAGCGTTATTCTTCTCGCAAACTTTGCACTGTTTCTCCAATCTTTCTTAACCTACAACTTCCGTTAACGCTCGGCCCGTCTGATACCACTTTCATGGAACATCCATTGGGACATGGGGTGCCTTACGATCACAAGCAAATACCTGAGCTTTCACTCGGAACTATATTTTTGCAGTTTTAAAACACCAAAAATCACTCATTTTCGCTGTTCTCCGCACTTTCAGACCTATAGCATCGTTATCTTTTCGGCCCGTTATTATTAGCCTATCACAGCTCGTTCTATGGGTGCTGGAGACCCTTTAACTTGTGAAACCGATTGGCTACTATCACTCGGAAGTATCGCTTAACGGCCTGGAAGACAGCACTTCATGATTTTCGAATTTCATCGAATTCTCGTTCGCATTCTAGCTTTTTCTCTCAAATTCACCAGTATTATATCCACTTTCATTAGTTCTCAAAGTGGCATACACAAAAATGAATAAAAATAGTGTTTAAATATTTTTAAATCAGAATGAAACATTTTCAGTAATAAACTCGCGCTAACTCGCCCCCATTGGTTACGGTAGATGGGCAGTCAATCGAAGATTTTGATAAATCCCTATATTTTATTATATTATAATTTGTTATGCCTTTCTTTGCTGTTGTTAGATTCTGCACACTCGATTCTATAAGCGAAGTATAAGGAAGAAATATTTGGGTTTGTTTATTAATACCCCATTGCCCTCTCTAACTTTATTCTTCATTTATTATCCTGCATCTGAAACCTACCTGTTCGATCTAGGCATACTCTATATTAGATGGATGTCGTTTGACGACACAGCGTTGAATACTTACCTCTGTTATAGACTCCGCCTGGTCAGAAATCAAACGAATCCTAAGTTTCTCATTTGAAATTCGAAAATGTTGCTAAATATATTGCGGCCAACTTGAGCGTCAAACCCAGTGGATATCACGCTTGATTTAATTTTTGAGCAAATTGGATTTGGTTATCACTTGGCTGTTTCCTGTTGTTGCATTACTTTCACAATGATTAAATCAAATTCTCGAATTAATTCAGGAATGGTTGGTCAGAAATGTACTCGATTGTTGCACTCAGCTTTGAGAAACGGATCTCGTTTTCTCAATAGATCTCATCATGCAGCTGTGGTCAGCGAGTATGGAAAAATCGAGGTGATTCTGTAAATTTGTTATTCGGCGAATTCATCAGGATCTTGATTCATCAAGATCTTGCAAGAAGAATATATTATAGTATCGAGAGATGAAGGACAACAGTCCACGCGAAGGCGAGATTCTAATAGATGTGGAAAGCGCGGGCGTCAATGCTGCTGACATGAAAATGATGAACGGGACCTTCCATCGGAAGCCACAATTTCCATTTACACCAGGTCAGACTTTACTTTTGTAAATATATATTAACTAAAGTTTGCTAAACGACGAAATGAGCTATCGGGATTCGGGCTACCTTTTACAGTGTTGAAATGAATTTTCATATCACCAACACTAAATGAATGGTGAAGCAATATCATTGTTACACCAACCCAAATGTTCATAATGTGCAGGCTTCGAGATGGCGGGGAACGTGAAATCAGTTGGAAAAGGAGTCAATAAATGGAAAGAAGGCGATCGGGTAGTTGTCCTTCGATCAAACGGCACTGGTGCATTTTCTGAGGATTGCATCGTGGACACCAACGTATGTACCTCTTTTCTCAACACTTTCTGAGAGGCTCCTTACTTTTATCTTAGGTAGATGTCATCGTTCCTCTTCCATATTCCATCGATTACGAGACTGCAGCAGCCGTTTCCACCGCATATGGGACATCATATCTTGCTCTCGAAAAAATGGCCAAGAATCGGGAAGGGTAATGCGATAACATTGGAAATATATGTTAACGTGATATTTTGCAGGGCTAACGTACTTGTTCTCTCTTCCCGCGGAATGATCGCGTTTGCTGCAATTGATCTGGCCCACAATATATTCAAGGCTCACGTCAGTTTATTAAGAACATCTTTGACTTCTCGTTTGCTTCATTTAACAATGTTCATACAGGTGATCGCAGCTTCGGATGACGAACTGAAGCTTGATAAACTAAGAGATACTGGAGTTTCGAAGACTATCAATTACAAGAAGGTATGTATATGTCATCTTCAACGAATAGATGAGATTCTTACTAGAATAATAGAATCAATCCGTTTTTGGTCGGTGTTATTGTACCGAGCAAGAATCCTCTTGAGGAGAAGCTGATGGAGACTATTCATAAGAGTACTATGAATCACGGTGTAGATGTGGCTATCGATACTGTGGGAGGAGCAGTATTCACCCAGGCTATGGACTGGTGAGCCAATACTGATAGATGATAAGATATGGATGTGTATTGTAGTGTTCGCCCTGGTGGTAGTCTCTTCTCGTTGGGATTCACCAGTGGGGAAATTCCATCCATCAGTCTACTCGATCTGCATAGGACTCAAGTTTCTATTTCTGGTACATTGGATATGATGATAGATGAGAGGTGATGAGTGTTGATATCATCTAGGTATATGGTTGGGTGCTCATCCTAAGAAAGAGACGGAGACTATTATCGAGATGCTCTTGGGACTCTTTGACCAACAATACCTGCAGGTAATCTTAAAGATATTTTAAATGCAAAATACAATAAAATTTCAGGCAAGAATCGAAGCAAAATACAGCTTGAAGGACATCGGAAAATGCATGGAAGACATTAATGACAACAAGTTATTCGGAAAAGTTCTCATCAATCCGAAGGATTAGATTGAATGCACGTTGCTAGGGTTTATTCTGTTGATGTACATAATATATTATTTAATAAAGTATTAAAACCTCATTTAATATTTTACCCTGAATGCGTTCACAATCGCTTAACTATCTGATTGGATCTTTCGGCGTCTCTAAATTGTTCTATGCAGATGTCATACGATGAATCGATACTGGGTAACGCTTTGGGTAATCTGACGATTGAATTGGATGATGTGGTGGAGAGTGGTTCCACTCCCCACACTTCACTGTCCTCTCATCTCCTTCCCCATATCGGATCTCCTCGTATTCCCTCAGACGTCGTCATCTTCGTTCCCGATTCTGTGACCATCAAATATTTATCGGATGAGGCGAAAGCAATAGTGATAAGTCAATTGCAATTACCTGGGTATTCGTCGATGAAGAACTGGGAATCATTGGGAGCAGCGATGGGATTGAGACAAGACGAGATGATGAGTCTATCCCGTCAAGGAGGAATGTCATACTCACTCATGTATCGAATCAACAATCGACCCATCAACCTTCTACTCAATGCTCTTGTCACTATATCGAGAGTAGACACACTCTCATCACTACGACCATATCTCATGGATATCTCCACTCGATTGATCCACTACCATTCTCTCGAATCCATATCAAGTACTTCTACCGTATCCCATGTTCCTATTCGTGATCGTGTGGAGAGAATTGAAGAATTGATCAGAGAAGGAAATCCATTCATTCTCTTAATTAATTTGGAGAGAAATAGGAATGAGAAGAAGACATGGAGACACTTTCTCAAGAATATGAAAGCTAAAGGAGCAGAGACGAATGTGGATATTGCTGAGATAAGCGATGCATTAGATGGAGAAGACCACTTCATTAGAAGATTAGAACAACTCTATTCCACTGCGTATCTTGTAGTAGTATGTGTGTCTAAGAGTTATAGCGAGCTAGTTAGGAATAAAATGAGAAGAGAGCAAAGGGATGATATGATATTGATGATGCATGATTGGATGATGGCAGAGCATATGAATAGGGGACATCAGAATAGACGATTCCGTGTAGTTTTGATGGGTGAAGAATGCGTTCCAGCTGATATTCCCATGGGATGGTCTGCAGCCACTCTATGGTATACATTCCCTCTCAATTGGAATAGATTTGTTGAAAGAACATTCTATACCATCTCATCTTGATTACTCTGTGTACATATGCCTGTAAAAGTTTCTTCTCACCGCGAGCGATATTTGTATATTGTATGTCATTCGTATATTGTTGTATACCTTGTCCATCAGGCAATAATCAATAAATTAAAGGAGCGACCGTCGGATGTGAGAGATGAGCTCATTTCGATTCATAATCACTGGGACAAATCAGAGGATATTCGGACTCTTACGCTCTTCGAGAGGTGTGCATAGAATGAGAAGGAAGATTGGTGAGAACCAAGGAACTAATTACAATTCTATCTCCAGGTATCGGAGCTATCTCCATTTGCAGTAGACAATTGAATACAACTGCCTCCCTAGCCAATTCCGCCTTTGACCAACACACTTTACTAGGTCAGTTTATAAATATAATTGCGAAATGAGCCAATTTGATGAAGTATCCTATTCATCGAGTCTAGTGTGCGGAATGTGGGCTAAGATGGTATTAGAGATACAATGGAGATGAGTTCGCGGGAAAATATGTGAAATTGGAATATCACGCGTGTCGCCTAATAATCCATTAAAATCAGGGGGTACTTGGCACATTTTTTGACCCATATGTTAATATGCACTTTTCGATAGCCTATAAGGTCCATAACAAGATAGCGCCGAGCTTTGTGGTCTAGGGACGATTTTAAGGGCAAGGTAGGTCATCCAATATTTAAAAAAAAAACTGAAAAAAAAAGCGATTTTCGGATGGATGCGGCGTCTCCTAGTGAGGTCTAAGAGCTTGGTCATCAACGGAGAAAATGTGCCTAAGGACGTCCCAAATACCCCTGAACAATTGGTTCATCGATATTTGCATTTGCATTGTTGTAAATCGTTTAAAACGATTAATTTCCTCCACAAATCAGAACCCAAGGCAATGAGGAGCTCACCTGATCAAGCTCGACGAGACGAATCGAATGGTTATCAAAACCCCTTATTTATTTTAGTGCCCAACATGCGAAATTATCATTTGAAGTATATTTTCGAACTTTTTACGCCATTTCGCCAGAGAATTCCTTTGTTCACCCTCTCATTCCGCGTCCTCTTCTTCGGAGAGACCGGCATCGAGGGAGAAATGAGAGGAAGAACAAAGGGCGAGCGCCTGTCGTATGATGAAAAATGGCTATATTTATTACAAATGAGTCTATCGCATGTCGGGCACTAATATAATATAGGGGTTGTGATAACCATTCGATTCGTCTCGTCGAGCTTGATCAGGTGAGCTCTTCATTGCCTTGGGTTCTGATTTGTGGAGGAAATTAATCGTTTGAAACGATTTACAACAATGCAAATGCAAATATCGATGAACCAATTGTTCAGGGGTATTTGGGACGTCCTTAGGCACATTTTCTATGTTGACGACTAAGCTCTCAGACCTCACTAGGAGACACTACATTGCTCTAACAAGTGGGTTTTCCTGTTTTCAAAATGTTCGATGACTTACCTTGCCCTTAAAATCGGCTATAGGCAAAAAAGCTCGACACTATCTTGTGAGGGACCCAATAGGCTATCCAAAAATGGGTTCTATCCTATTTCTAATTTTCCGACGTGCCAAGGTTTATTCGACCCTTAGCCGACACGCGTGATATATTGTGAATGAATTGAGCTCGTGGTGGCGGTCTCAAGGGAAGAAATGGAAGACCTGCTATAACCATCAAGAAAGTCGTTATAAAGAAAGAGAAGGAAACAGAAAAGGGGAAGAAGAAGGATGAAGAGAACGAAGAGAAAAACAGTGGAAATGGAAGTGAAGATAATGAGAAGAAAAAAGAGGAATTACTTGCTGGAATGAAGAGAATATTGGCCGTTTCTCTCTTCGTCTATGGTCTTATTTATATGTTATCTCCCAAGAACAAGTGAGTTAAATAGTTACTTATTCAATTAGGAGATCGATAACTTTGGAACCCCGAATTTGTAACCATCGATTTGAGCACTATAGGTTTGGAACAGTTATTTTAGAACCGACTTTTTAAAACCGATGGATATGTAAACGACATTTTGGAAACGACGATTTGTAACTTTCATTCTGGAACTGATGATTTTAGAAACGACAATTTGTAACCCGACGATTTGTAACTTTCAATCGGGAACTGATTTTTTTTACAGCAGGTACGGTACTTCGGGGTTAATTTTTACAGCAGGTACGGTACTTCGGGGTCAATTTTTCATGATCGATTAATTGGCTTGAAAGTCGCCACCAATGCGCTCGTCACGACCATCTCTCAGTACCGTACCTGCTGTAAAAAAATTCCCGATTGAAAGTTACAAATCGTCGGGTTACAAAATCTCGATTCCAAATTGTCGGTTTCATTTTCAAAGTTCCTAAAGTGAAAGTGTATATTTTAATGGTGCCTAAATCGTCGGTTACAAAATAAAAGTTACATTTTGAAGGTTACATTTTCTCGATTCCAAAGTAGTCGGTTACAAAGTCGGGGTTATAAAGTCATCGATCTCCTTCAATTAATTCCTTAGAATAAGGTTTGATGATTGTGAGCATAGCGACGCCATGACATAGAATGGATGAAATATCGATATTCATTTTGACAATTATTGCAGGGATGGAAGTCAGGGAGTGAGTAACATCACTTGGAGTGAATTCGTGAATAATCTCCTTCCCACTGGACAAGTTAATATTTATTTCTCTTTTGTTTATTTAACCCCATCGGGATGTAGTAACATGTATGAACATTTTCCAGATCTCGAAGATCGTTGTTTTCCCTGAAAAGGATATTGCATTCATTTACATGTACGATGGAGCCAAGACATTCCAAGGAAAACCAGTGAGTCTCTTCTTCTTCCCATTATATTGTCTCCTCCTGGGAAACCAATTCCCTATTCCTTCAGGCGGCCAATGCTCGAGCTAACATCACTAGTTGATAATAGGGCGGAATTGGGTTTCCACTCAGTCTGTAATTTAGAGAAAATTAAACACAGAACCTAAAACATTTGCCTTATGTGATGGATATCAACAGGTCTCGGTGTTTCCTAATCACTATCAGCCGTTTGGAAGATCTCTCCCTAACTAACAGACACAAATAATTGGAATTGGCTTGAAACCGAAAATATGGGTAGTAATTGGGAATTGGATTTGGTCATCAATCCCTAGTTTCCAGTGATTATTTTAACCTTTAATATTTAGTTGGATGCAATCTATCGCATGGGAATTCCGTCTCTCGGTAGATTCGAGAGTGAAGTGAAGGCAGCTGAAGCAGCCATTGGACTGTATGTCTCTCTCTCGCTCTCTCTCTCTCTCTCTCTCTCTCTCTCTCTCTCTCTCTCTCTCTCTCTCTCTCTCTCTCTCTCTCACTACAATTATATAGAAAATGGATATTGAAAAAATTGATATTATTATCAAATCTTTCAATATCCATTTTCTTCTCCCAATTAATCCATTTGAGTCCTCCCGAACACTGGACTACCATCCAGTACAGACGATTAGAGGGGATGTGAGTTTAGCCTATCCCTATATTATATTTCCCCTCCCAAACATGGATTTTGTGGACATAGACTCCTTACAGTAATCAGACGTTGACATTCGTATTGATCGTAGCCCTCTTCACTGGTGCCTACTTCCTCTTCAGGAAAGTAAAGTCAATCAATATGTCTGATATGATGGTGAGTAGAAGGAGATCATGCCTTTCCTGCTTTATTATTTATTCATATTTTGATTATTCAGTCGACAATGACTAAAACAAAGTACAATATCATCGATCCTCTATCTCCAGAAGGAAAGTCCAAGCTTCGAATCAAATTTAAGGCAAGTAATGAATTTTCTGACTAATCTAATAGATAATTATAAAGGATGTAGCTGGTCTTCATGAAGCGAAGATCGAGATTAACGAATTCGTTGATTACATCCAGAATCCCTCCAAGTATACGGTAACTATCTGTTATTTATTGATAGGTGATGTGTTCTCTCTCAGCATCTGGGGGCTAAACTGCCTAAGGGAGCTCTTCTCACTGGCCCCCCTGGATGTGGAAAGACTCTATTGGCAAAGGCACTCGCAGCTGAGAGCAGTTGCCCATTCATTTCAATGAATGGAACTGAATTCGTTGAGATGATCGGAGGTGAGGAAAGTGAGGGGAGAGGGGGGGAGGGGAGAGAGGGTTGTAGAGGAGGCTCTCTAGAGACAGGACAAGTATAACTGGCTGGTGTTGCTTGATTGAGGTCTGGGCGCGTCTCGTATCAGAGGTCTCTTCAAGGAAGCTAAACAAAGAGCACCCGTGAGCTCTGACCATCCCTTGTGGGTACGGAAGGAAAGTCTATTTCAGTGCATCATTTACCTGGATGAAATTGATGCTATTGGAAGGAAGAGAAGTGAGGGAAAAGGAGGAAATATGGGAGGCGGAAGTAGTGAGGTACTGTATATACCGTATGACTGAGTGTGATCACTTAAAAGACACATCTCCTCGCACCGTAAAAATATTGAGATTGCAAGGATATTCTATTTTAGTTGTAATATGTCATTCACTTTTAAGGAGGAGCAAACTCTAAATCAGTTGCTAGTGGAAATGGATGGAATGGATTCAGCCCAAGCTATCGTCGTATTGGCTAGTACTAACAGACCGGATATACTGGATAAGGTGAGTACCTCATCCCCCCCCCCCCCCTTCGCTCTCTCTCTCTACTCACAATCAGGCCCTTCTTCGTCGAGGTCGCTTCGATAGACACATCACAATCGATCTTCCCACTCTCTCAGAGAGAAAGGAGATGTTCGAATTGTATCTTAAGTTAGTCTATCGCTCACTCTTGTTTTTGCATTGGGGAATCAGAAGATCGATTCGAGATTAGGATATTAGTTTGCATTTTAAATTGGCCTCATTTCAGAAAGATCAAGACAGACTTTCCTTCCACTCAATACAGTGGACGATTGGCAGAAATGACTCCCTCTTTCTCGGGTGAGGGGGGGGGAGGGGGAGGGGAGGGGGGGAGGGGAGAAGAGATATACATATCCTATCGAATCTCCATTCCTCTATTTATCTCAATAATGAGTACTGTCTCTTCTTTTGCAGGGGCAGATATCGCCAATGTAGTGAATGAGTCGGCCCTTCGAGCTGCTTCATTGAATGAGAAGAGAGTGACTAAGAAGCATCTGGAATACGCAATGGATAGAGTCATCGCAGGTGAGGAGGAGGGGGATGGGGAAGGGGGGGGGGAGGGGTAAGGGAGGGGTACAATGGAGTGGTTGCAGGCCCAGCGAAGAAGTCTCGTGTGTTGGTGGAGGAAGAGAGGGAAGTGGTGGCATATCATGAGGCGGGACATGCACTAGTTGGATGGATGCTGGAACATACTGATGCATTACTCAAGGTGAGAGAAGGGGAGAGGGGGGAAGGGGGGGGGGGAGGGGGAGAGGGAGGGGAGGGGAGGATATATCCCCTCCAGGTCACGATCATTCCTCGCACAAGTGCAGCACTCGGATTCGCTCAATATTCACCCAAGGATAAGAAGTTGCACACAAAGGATGAATTGTTCGAGAAGGTAGAAAAACATATCCCATTATACAAAATACAGTATACAAAATGGATTGAGATCGGCTCGATAATTTTGGAGTATGGGCCGGATATGGATATCTGAGATCGGTCCCAAACCTCTTCTCTGGATACCCCCATGGTTCCCCATCATCAAACAAGACACTATGTTCCAGATCATTGAAACGTAGAAACGGCGGTTTGGCGCAATATATAGTATCCTGTTTGAGGATGGGGAGCCATGGGGGTATCCAGGGAAAAAGTTTGTTCCGGATCGTAGATATGGATGCCCGGTGGTAACGGCCGAATCCTCGAAAATAACGGAGCCAGTCTATTAGAGTGACTACCTGACCCAGTAAACATATTCTTGGCACTAGCAAAAAATCGAATTCGCTCTAAATGTGTGGGATGATAGTACTCGACGAGTGTAGCTCAGGCGCCACTAATTTAGTGTTCTAGATCATTCTCCGCTAAATGGCGGAAGTTTTAAAAATGAAATGTAACTCAACCGACTTTGCTCTTTCGCAATAGTTTCAATCAAGTCATATCTTAAAATTTGCGAAATATTTATATAATCACACACACCAAGTTTCATCCTGATCCGATTGAAACGGATCGAGAAATAACGATTTTTTTGGAAAAAATTCAAACATTTCATGTCAGCTTTTTTTGGTGTGCAAACGAGTAACACTTTTTATTTTATTAATTAAACGGCACTTTTCTATATCACAACCAAGCCCCGCCTCTATGAATACTAAAATTAAAGACGAAATGACAAACTGTCACTTTCAATCATAACATAGCCACAGGAATCGATTGAGAACGAGAGAGACATGGGTAGATCACTAACTCTCCCTCGCCCGGTGAGAGGTCACGACCGCATGTTCCGGGAAATGCTTAAGATGCCATTTTGACCAGTCGGGCACTAAAATCACCTATATGTTCTGGTAACCATTCGAACCGTCTTTTCGAGCTTTATCGAGGGAAACACAATTTGTCCTTGGCCCGAACATGTGGCGAAAATCAATAGTTTTAAACGATTTATGAAAATTCTAATAAACATATGGGCCAATTGTTCAGGCGTGTTCTACTTGACATGCACTA
Organism: Pristionchus entomophagus; assembly: GCA_036245825.1. NCBI lineage: Eukaryota > Metazoa > Nematoda > Chromadorea > Rhabditida > Neodiplogasteridae > Pristionchus > Pristionchus entomophagus. The sequence goes on from BTSX01000004.1 coordinate 30,254,687, forward strand.
CATTTTATCTGTTGACAACTCTTCACCAAATCCACCCTGGAATGAACGGCAAGCTTTTGAAAATGGTGATTTTTGGCTTCTCATAATTTCGGCGACGTCCTTCGTCGTTGAGATCGATAATTTCGAACAAAACTCGACGCTATCTTGTTAGGGACCCTAAGGGCTATCGAAAAAACGCTTCATCTCATTTCCAACTTTTTTGATGTACCAGCGTTTATTCGACCCTAATGCGACACGCGTGGTATGCAGATATCTCAATATTTCAACATTTACAGATTCAGTTTATGGTGGAATAATAAGACTGCACAATTTTGAGAAAATATTTTTTCGACCGTCACAATTTATGAATTTCAGGACACCTATTTTTTTTTACAAACGCTGTAATAACGCAGGCTCTTACTAGTATAACTATGTAGACCCGTGGCTACTGTATCGGATCCATATGATATGGGGCTCTGACACTTCCCTGTTCACCATAATTTATTCACTCAAAAATGCGATCTGCAAAGTTAGCGATTTTCAAAAAAAAATTGCAAACTCCCACTTGTTAGTGCTCATTATGTTCGACTATTGTCAAATGTTTCTTACAAAAAATTACGAACAATGGGTACAGACGAAAGGGAGTTTGCAACTTTTTCGAAAATAGAACACATTGCAGATCGCATTTTTTTGAGAGAATAAATGAGATAGAACACGGAAGTGCCAGAGCAACATATCACGTGGATTCGATGCAGAAGCAAATTGACTACCCAGTCTTACTAGTAAAAGCCTGCGCTGACACTGCGTTGGTTAAAGTAAGTGTCGCGAAAATCATAACTCGTGATGAAAAATCTAAATTCCTCAGCCAGGCTCCGTTTTCGCTCTATATCCGCCGGCGTCCCACTTGGATCTTCACAATTTTTTCATATATAGCAGGATGGTAGCTCGTTTGATTAATAAAATAAAAAGTGTTACTCGTTTGCATACCAAAAAAGCTGACACGAAATGTTTGAATTTTTTCCAAAAAAATCGTTATTTCTCGATCCGTTTCAATCGGATCAGGATGAAACTTGGTGTGTGTGATCATATAAATATTCCGTAAATTTTAAGATATGACTTGATTGAAACGATTGCGAAAGAGCAAAGTCGGTTGGGTTACGTTTCATTTTTGAAACTTCCGTCATTTAGCGGAGAATGATCTAGAACACTAAACCAGTGGCGCCTGAGCTACACTCGTCGAGTACTATCATCCCACACATTTAGAGTGAATTCGATTTTTTTCGTAGTGCCAAGCATCTGCGCAAGAATTTTGATTGGCTCAGACAGTGACTGTTAATAGATGTGTATGATGCTGGGAGGAAGAGTGGCAGAATCAATGAAGTTCAATCGGATTACCACTGGAGCAGAGGATGATCTCAAGAAGGTTCTCCGTCTCGTCTCATTATAGTGACTGTGATTGAGTGTGATTGAAGGTGACTAGAAGTGCAATGGCACAGATCAAATTGTATGGGATGAATTCACTGGTGGGACCTCTTTCCTTCCCTTCTAACGATGAAAGACACGCTGGACTCATGATGAAACCATACAGTAAGAAGATGCAAGCAACTATGGATCAGGTAGGTCAAAGGAATGATTGAGTGGACTAATGGAAGGAATGGTTGAGGAAGTTAGTCTACTCGTGGGAGAAGCGTATAGAAGAACCGAGGAGATATTGCTGGACAATGTTGACAAACTTGAATTGGTGCGTCTGCATTACTTATGTTATTTGTCATACGTCAAATGGTCGTAGGGAGGGGCATGACAAACGCGCAACGACAATAGCGCGAATCGCCGTAACTCATTGTCAGTAGCGTGATGCTAGAGATCTATGGTTAGGCACCGCAGGGGTGGGCTTTAAATTGGCAAAAATTGTTCCCTATTTTGGTGAATCACTAAGTCAAACGTGCTGAATCTATTTATAATATAGAAAAAATATATTTAAAATGTTTAATATTATAAAAAAAATAGTTTTAAAATAAAGCTTTTGGCTACTGAAATACCGTATTTTTTCTTGGGTGGAAGTGTAGCCTTGGTCATGTTTATACTTTCTTCAAAATAATTCGCCCTAGGGATTTATAGTTGCGATTTCCACTCTGTTTTGATGAGAGTACATTGGAAACGCATCAATGATGTCAATTTTATCAAATAAATACAAAAAAATAATGCATTTTTTTATGTGAACAGACGAGAATGAAGTTGCCAGGTAGATCAATTTTTCGCGACGAACTACATGAAAACGAAAAAACTCCAGGACGAAAGGTTGTGCTCGTTGGATGCGCCATGGTCTATTCTAGTTAATTTCAGAAACGGCAGCAATGGCACACGCCGAAAATCCGGGAAAGTGACCGATAATGTTAAAAAAAGCAGAAAAGCCTCGAAATTGAGCCTATTCGGAGCTATGCTGCGGGAAAACGAAAAAGCGCCCAGGAACATTGCATGATGATCAGAAAGGGTTGCGGAACAGGATCGTAATAGCGAAAACGATGGTACATAGCGTTTTCGGGAGAAAAATTATTAAAATGAAGTTTTCAAAGCGGCACGATTTTTAAGATCGCTGACTGTGGCGTTGTGTTAAATCGTCTAGCGACGATGAAGTGCACGTTAGATAGAGGGGCAGAATGACTAACTATTTTAAACATTAAATAAAGCAGAATAATATTATTTATTAAGAAAATAATTTTTAGAAAAACGGCAAAATTTGTGTGGTGTATGACGGTTGAGATTTCCTAACTTCCGGTCGAATCGCAGAATGGGACGCACGCGGTTCTTTCTACCTATGGTTAGGTTTATATTATAGCTGATGATATTATAGTATTATAACGTTCCAAACAACCCTAGCGAGCATCTATGGACCGCACAAATCTCGCAAGTGCCGCGCAATCTCCCTGGTCCCGGCTTCCGGCTTCGAGTTTTCAAATTTTCGAAATTCGTTGCATAACGTGAGAATAGCTCGTGAAACCGAGTGCCTGGCTGCTACACGTTATGCGCCAAGTTAAACATCGATTAAAAAAGAGTAAACGAGAAGAAACGGCCAATTGAAGTCAAGTGAGACAAACGAAAATCGCCGCTTGTCTGCGCTCTCTCACTTTCGCGTACTCTCTCGGTGGTGTGTCATACTGTAATATCACACTGGTCCGGAAAGTACGGTCTTTTTCGAGATTTCCCTTTCCTCGCTAAGTCGGCCGTAACGGTAAAATGCTTTCGTGTGTGACAACACTTTCACGGCCGTAACGGGAATGAAGAAAAGGACAGGTGAGAAGCGGGTGAGAAGGGTCGCGTGCGGCTCTACCGTAATGATGCTAAAATCATGCATTTTCGTTGCGAGATATTTTCGGTTTAAAACCGCCAAGTAATAATGTTATTTAACACTGCTGGGGAAAACACGTTTTCCCGACTTTACGCCTTTTTAATACTTTGTGCGCATGTTTTGATAGATCTTTTGGGGCTATATGGGTACTGGCCATGTTTCAAGAACAAAAACAAGTCTTGAGGTGCACCGGGAAGCTCGCAAGATCTCACTTTTGTTTTATGGACTTTCTGGATTTACGCTAGCTGACTCCGCCCCTTTTGCATTTCTAATACATTTTCTTTTTTTTTAAATTTTTTTTCTTTCGTTTTGCTCGTGTTATTGTTTCGCGAGCGTTGTTCACACTTATTATACGTTTATTCTAATGCATTTCATACTCAGAGGCTGTCCAGTAAGCAGAACTACGACTTGACCTAGAATAATGACGGGCCGTCGTCCTAACCTCCCCCTCCTCAAGTTTCGTGAAAGTTTCGCTCCTCTCTTCTTGCTTTTTTGTTTATACATTGCCATTCTCCTTCTTTTGCCCGTAGGTCATGCCCAAATTTCACCGAAACCGGAACTGCTTCAACGTTATAAGCTGTACTAAATAAGACTGAAAGACTAGTGATTCGTCCTTAAACATCTCTCTTTTAGAGGTCTCTCCGCTGTCTCATTCTCATGGATGGTCATTCGGCCAGCTGGAGGCGACAACCAAGATCTACATCGCGCCCTTTCCCCTCTATTTACTTCTCGAATTAATAAAAAATGATGTTCTTATCGTCACGGCCGTTTAGAGCCCCAGAAAAAGTCGGTTTTGTCTTAAGGGAGCGTGGGCTCACACCAACCAGCGCACCACGGCGTTTAGTTTATGCGGCGCTTTGCAAATTAACGGTCGCAAGCAACTAAAATACCGCGAATGTTTGAATGTTGACTGAGTATCATTTTTCGGTCACACAAATACCGTAGCTATATTACGATACCATTTTAAACCGATGGTCCCACCACGCCCTCCCTGATTTTCTAGCACCGCGCTTTAGAGCCGGAGGAGTGGAGGGTCGTGTATCTTTCCATTTAACTGGTTGACAGCCAGCCCCGAAGGGGGGTATCTTCATCTAACCTATTATTAGGGATTTCAGATGTCCCCTTCAAGTCGTCAAGGAGAAGGTCTGGTTTTGGACGTCGCCTGACTCGTTTCAACGAAGTTTTCGTCGATATTGTTGTCATTTGTGTTTCCCACGTGAAATAAATGTATCTTGCATTCCCTCGTTCGTCCAAAAAGCACACCAAAACTTAAACTTGCACCATTTTCGCCAAATTTACATCGCACTGAAATCACATATTTGAACCAAAGCGTGGTCACGCGTTGCGTGCGCACGCTTTGCACAGAAACCCTCGCTTCACCCGCCCTCGAAACGGCCGTGACTTTGTGCATTTATGATATGTGATTTAATTCCTGATGCTTCCTTATCACCAAATCACCGATAAGGGTATTAACAGTGACAAAATGATAGCCCTCATCACCAGCTATCTGATGAACCCAACCAGAGATCTCTAGCATCACCCTGGGCTGAGATATGACGATTTGCGCTTTTGAACTTAAAAAAGAAAATGCAACTTTAAAAAAAATGCATTTGCAATATTGTTGTGGCCATAAGCATTTTTAGATTGGGAAGGAATTGCTGAAGAGAGAAGTGTTATCATACGAAGATGTGAGCAAGTTGATTGGTCCGCCCCCTCATGGTTCCAAAGGAGTCGTCCATTTTATCGATTCCGTCCTTCCAAAAGAAGAATAGATGAGATCTTCCTAGAACTCGTTACTCTTTCATAAAAAGAGAACGATGTTGCGAATATTTAGTGACCATTCTCGGGTATCTCGTATTTGAATTATGAGTTGAGAGTAGAAATTGTAAATGTAATTGGTATGGATAATGAGAATCTCTAGAATGAGTTCATTCATTAGTTGTTGTTTGTTATGTACATAAAGTGATGGAATGAGTTGGAAGGGCGTAGTCCCAAGATACAAATGAAGATTAGATTAGACTGTGGATATAAGAGAGAGGAAAGACTGGACGGAATATAGCATTGAATGATTTCATCTACCCTCATCCTTCTCTTTATCTTGCCTTTCTCTATCCAGGAAGGGAAGCATTGGCGTAAGTCTCTCTTAATATCCAGTCACTATATAATTTATTGAGAATGGCGATCCCTTGACTGCATTACTACCAATGGAACCGGAAATGACCATATTTCGAAGGAGCCAGCGGCTTGTAAATTAAATTTATTTGAAGCTGAACATGACACTGAGAAGAGACCTGTCAAAGGACCAGTCTGCCATGATGTAATCTGCCATGTGCCCCAAAAATAAAAATAAAATACACAGGAAGTAGTGAATGGAGTTACTCGATCGTATTGCAATCTCCTCTGTCCTGGAGCAGATACGGTATATCTAATCAAGAGGAAACCACAGACACACAGGTAATCAGATGGAGAGATCATGGATGAGAAGAAGAATATTTCAGATCCTGCTTCGTATTCTAGTTGGTATTTTGTTATATTATTATCTTTTATTCTTGGTATTCGGTGTTATTCTCATTCTTCCTATTTCCCTCTAGCACTCACGAGTTGGAGAAGCGAGGCAATGATTATTATCTGTGGAGGATTAACAAGTGTAGACACTCTCAGATTGAAATAACTGTGAGGTAAGGAGATAGACGAAGATATAAGAGCTCAACGAGAGATTGACAGATGTGAATTCCTCTTCGGAAGAGAGAATTTCGTATCGGACAAGGAATTATTCGCCAGACTGAGATGATCTCTAGACTTGCTCCATTCTATTCTTCTTCGCTCCATATTTCTCCATTCTGAAGTCTTCCAAACTCGCATGAGAAATATCATCATCCATTGCATAAACGAGAGCTGTCTTGACCTCACTCTCTATCACTTAATATTATGATTTAATCTCAATAAAACCAGGAAAAAGAAAAAGGAGATGGGTAAGGGGGGGGGGGGGTGTGACTGACCTCTTCCCTTGACGATCGTTAATTTTCTCCTTCTATCATGAATATCTTCGTTCATTCTGATATCGCACACGTACACAAAAGTCTTCCATACAGTATACAGATAGTACATTTCAAATAGAAGAAACAGAAACTGAAGAATGAATTATGGTTTCTTCAAGAAGTGGGAAGGGGGGAGGAGGGGGAAAGGGGGAGGGGAGGGGGGAGGAGGGAGACTCGCCTGAAAGATGTTGCCCATGATATGAACTCTTGTCAATTCTTCTCGTAAACTAGTCAGTTGGAGGAATTTGACGAACGAGTACAGAGACAGAAGAAATACCGTCTGAATACTTACATCACAATCAGAAACAACATTTGAAATTCAACCAGGAAGGAGATGAAAAGAGAGGGAATGAGGAGGACATATTTCTCGATTATCAATCCGGCATATAGAGATAGACCAGTTATTACAGCAAGAATCCATACGAAGATCGAAACTGAAAATTGAATGGTTGGAGGAGTCTTTATAAGAGGCAGACATGAAATGACGAGTGATGAACTGCCAGGAATGAGACGAATCAGAAGAATGAGATAGAGAGAACATTTGATGATGATGAAGAGAGGTACAGCCTGTATGGCCATTAGTCATGTCAAATAGGAATCAAATCTCCTCAATTCCCATTCTCTCTCGCCGGTCAGAGAAACGAAAGAGCACGCGAAATAAGGAGTATCGGATGCCGATGTGAAACTAGAAAAGTCCCGCCTGTATTAGATGGAGGGATTCCAGACACACACGATTGATCGGACCATCGTCCTGTAAGAAAAAAAATCACAAATAACATTATTTCGAACACATTGCTGATAAATTTCTCCAATTCTCGATGTGTAAAATTTTTGTGGACCAGTTACCTGTAGCCTTTTATGAGTGTAAGTAATAGGAGGTGGAGTGGGAGGAGACAGAAGGGGTTGTTCCTCCTCAAAATGAGATTCTGACGGAGGCTGATCACTTCCATTCGAAGACATGAGACACACTCGGTTGCGTCAACCGATTGCGCACTATCTCACAAATCAACGAACTGGTTCTGTTCCTCTCATTTTATCAACAGTATTCCTTAACATGAAAGGTCGTTGCAATTTGTGATTATTTTGGATGTTGTAGTGACTTTTTTTCTTCAATTAACTAGCAATGAATAACTGAAAATTTAGATTACGGTAATGATTATGCAGATTACGGTAATGATTACGTTTCGTTGTTTATCATTAGCGCTGCAGGATGAATCCTGCAGCGCAGCGTTTTTTCATACCGGTATATGCATACCCCTGATCCGGGCCTTCTGGAATGTTTTTAATGCTGTCTGTTTACGCATCCGTTCTTTGTTCCTCCCCATGCGTTAGAATGTAATAGTTGCCGTGATTGTTCCAAATTCTACTTTGTTTTTATGTTTTTACTCTTATGACGTAATTTTCAGTCATGAATGGGCCTATTCGAATGAAAATCAACCTCACAGCGGGTTCGTCGCATATAAACGGGTCTTCTGAATTTGACGAACCAGATCTTTCTTTAAACGGAATGGATGATGATGGAGTACAGGTGAGGCTAACCTACCTATTCTTAGACACTGAACTCCTAAATTCAGGTGTTAGATAAGGATGATTCCTCCCGATCTCACTCTTCTAGTCGGCCTGCGAGTAATGAAAGGCTAGTTATATTCGAAGTACTATAACGAGTAGTCCGCAGACGCTCTTTTCATTAACTTCAACATTCTTGGTTCCTTGTTTTGTGAATTTTCATCAATTTGTTTTGCAGTGCACAGTCGTCGAAAGGCGAAAGTCGTCCCGGAAGTTCAGCTGACATTGGAGATGGACTATTGAAATTCACACTCCCCACAACAAAAAGTCGCAAGCGCAAACATGTCAAGTAAGCTTAGATATTGACTTATATATTGTATGCTCTTGCCGAGTTTTCAAGATACACGTGGTTGGGTTGAACTTGTTGATCATTGAAATATAATGTTTCTTAAAGAAGTGGAAAAATTGATGGCCGCATGTAATAAGTTTGTACTCAGGACGGCATTCGATGTGGGAGCAGAGAAGGTGGATGAACAGACTGCTCTTCTACGACAACTGGAGAAAGAAAGATTGGCCGAAAATGAAAAGAGAAGAGTTGCCAAGGTGAGATATATCTTCCCTACCGTTCAGTCACATGCCCACTTTTTGTAATTATTAGGTAATTAGTGAGATTGCAACTCTTGAAATGATCATTTTGAACTCGTTAAGGACGATAACTTCGCCAATATGATCAATGCTTCGTGTCCTCGTCAATTTGATGTTGTGGAGATCGATGAAGTCAGTTCCATTTGAATATTGTACATATGTTTTATGTTTTATGGAAGTGTGAAATTGCAATATTTAGGAAGTTGAGGAGTGCAAACCATCGACTTCGAAGACAGAGAAGAAGGAAGAATACGAAGTTATTGATATTTCATCGGGAGAAGAGGATAATTGGGGAGGAACTCCTAGAAGAGTCGCCCCTCCCAGATACAACTTCTCTTTCGCAGGTTATTTTTTATCTCTCTTATTGACTTTGTTTATATATTAGTAAAGAAGGAAATGATGGACTAGTCATAAGTAGATAATGGGTTTATCTGGAGGGATGTCTCGCTCTCTCCATCTATATCCTCATATCAGATCTTCGTCGTCGTGGAAACGTGAGTGCAGCAGAGAGGAAACAACAAGAGGAAGCTCAGTCAATTGAGAGAAGAAGATTGAAGGGAAAGAATCTCGATTATTCAGAGAAGGATCAAATACTCAATAGAGAAGGTGAGTTAGACCAGATGATACCTTAGAGCTTGAATGTATAAATTAGAGCATTGGCTCTAGATAATAGTGGAAGCTAATTGATGAGTGTGTTATTGTAAGGTGGTCTTCTTGTGAATCCTGGCCATCCATCGAATGAAGAAGATATATTCGTAGCCCCCCATCTCACTCATATACTCCAGCCTCATCAATTGAATGGAGTCATATTCTTGTAATTCCAGCTTCTTTCCCCTTCCCCTTTCTATTACTGCTGTGTTGATAATTGTGAATGATATGCAGGTATGAGAATGTGATTGTATCGAAGGAAGATTATCAGAAGAACAAGAATGAGGGAGGATTCGGATGTATTCTCGCCCATAGCATGGGGCTCGGCAAGACTCTACAAGTAGGAAGAAGCCCCCCCCCCCCCCCCCCCCCACTCCCCCCCCCCTCATATCCACAGTAATCCTCATCTCTAGATTATCACCATGTGTGATGTGTTTTTCCGTGCGACGAAATCTCACAAGATCCTCATTCTTTGTCCCATCAATGTCATTCAAAATTGGTACAATGAGTTCGGCAAGTGGTTTCCAGCGTAAGTCGATGTTTTTTTCCCCATTTTGTATTTATTATGATTTACGCTCTATTAAAAAATGTTAAGATACGATGAGAGAGGAGAAGAATTGCGGAAGTTCAATGTATATCTCTTCGGAGATTCTATCAAGACCTTTGATCAACGAGTTAATCTAATTGGTGAGTGAAAGGAGGAGAATTATGAATATGAGATGGAATGGATTGAATTGAATTGAAGAGGAATGGTCGGATAATGGAGGAGTTCTGCTTATGGGATATGAGATGTTCCGTCTACTCAATAAGAACAATAAGGGACAGAAACCAAAAAAGGTGAGTTCGTTTATGAATTGCTTCTTTCATTGATGGGGACGTTTTATTGATTTGTTGCTATGAAAATAGTAAGATGAAGTTGAGTGTAATGCGCGAAGGAAGTATATTTGTGTGTACCAGACTCGTCCTCGGATTGAATTCGTCGGTGGAAGGAGAGTAGAAGAAGAGAAAGAGCAGAAGATGGAGAAGAAGAAGATAGAAGACGCGATGACCCCTGCTGGAAGACTCACTAAGGAAGCCAATGATAGTATGTTTAGATTCAAATTGGATCCATTGGATGGTATACACCTTGACTAACCAGAGTAAGTCTCAATCATGGTGTTCCAGTTATCTCTGCTGCACTTATCGATCCAGGACCTGACCTTGTAGTCTGTGATGAGGGACATATGATCAAGAATGTCACTGCTGATATTTCAATCACACTCTCCACCATCAAGACTAAGTAAGTCTTTCGATCACGAATGTTTTCATGAATGTGATTTTGTAACGTATTTTTCTCTCTGTTTTTTTCACTAAACGAATTAAGACGGCGTATTATTCTGACTGGATATCCACTGCAGAATAATCTGATGGAGTACTATTGTATGGTGAGTTAATAATATATCATATTATCATACTTCCCAATCATTTTTGAACAAATTTACATGTCTTACATCATTTACATTTTACTCTCGGAAAACACGCAACTAATAATTTCAATTATTATTTGTTATTTTTTGTCAATCCCGATAAGCGGGCAAATACAAAAATAATACAAAAATCATGCGGTGAAATATTCCTAGAAATACAACAAATATTAAGAGACCGGCTCTTTTATTTTGGAGTATGGGCCGGACATCGATATCACCGATCCGGCCCAAACTTTTCCCCTGGATACCCCCATGGGTCACCATCACCAAACGGGACACTATATGGCCCAGATCATTGAAACATAAAAATGGCGAAATATCAAATTTTGAAAACTCGAAAATCAGATAAAAATAACCGAACGACCTGGGTCCAAAGTTAGTGTGGCAATATTACATACATGCCTGGACAACAAAAACACGTTATAAGTTGGTTCAAAATTTCGATCGCAAACTGATTTTTTCAACTTTCAAAAATGGTTTTTTATTTTTTAAAAATCCATATGAAAAACCCGCAACGCGGCACTAGGTACATCTTGTAGAGCATCAAATTCTACGTCGAATAAGCTAAATGAACAAAAAATAAGTTGGGCCCATTTTCAGATCTATAGTACTTGAAAGATGCATTTGAGAGAAAAAACGCTCTCAGAACCTCATCAATATGGTGCTCATTTTGAAGCCCACATCGAGTACTTTATTTTTTGTGTTGATAGTTTAACATGAATTTGATGTTTGAACAAGTTAATACCATGGAACTTTTTCTGAAATTTTAATTTAAAAAAATATAATAAATAAAAATAATTTCTTGTGAATTTATCATGGTGAAAAATTGTTCAAAAATACATTTTAGGTCGAAATGTCAACACAAATAATAAAGTACTAGATGTGGGCTTCAAAATGAGCACCATATTGATGAGGTTCTGAGAGCGTTTTTTTCCAAATGCATCTTTCAGGTACTATAGATCTGAAAATGGGCCCATCTTATTTTTTGTTCATTTAGCTTATTCGACGTAGAATTCGATGTTCTACAAGATGTACTTAGTGCCGCGTTGCGGTTTTTTCATTTCTATTTTTAAAATGTAAATTTCCAATTTTATCCAATTTTCATGCTACTGACTAGTACTAACTTGTTCAAACATCAATTTCATGTTAAACTATCAACACAAAAAATAAAGTACTCGATGTGGGCTTCAAAATTAGCACCATATTGATGAGGTTCTGAGAGCGTTTTTTTCTCAAATGCATCTTTCAGGTACTATAGATCTGAAAATGGGCCCAACTTATTTTTTGTTCATTTAGCTTATTCGACGTAGAATTTGATGCTCTACAAGATGTATCTAGTGCCGCGTTGCGGGTTTTTCATATGGATTTAAAAAAAATTAAAAACCATTTTTGAAAGTTGAAAAAATCAGTTTGCGATCGAAATTTTGAACCAACTTATAACGTGTTTTTGTTGTCCAGGCATGTATGTAATATTGCCACACTAACTTTGGACCCAGGTCGTTCGGTTATTTTTATCTGATTTTCGAGTTTTCAAAATTTGATATTTCGCCATTTTTATGTTTCAATGATCTGGACCATATAGTGCCCCGTTTGGTGATGGGGACCCATGGGGGTATCCAGGGGAAAAGTTTGGGCCGGATCGATGATATCGATGTCCGGCCCTAACGGCCGAGTCTTCGAAAATAACGGAGCCGGTCTTTTAAAAACAAAATAGTAATGATTACGGTATATTGATTATTCCACACTAGTGAGGACAAAACGGACTCGGCAAGCCGGCTTCGACACTAGTTCAAGCCGGTTTCGCCGTTGAAAAAGCCGGGTTGAAGCCGGCTCAAAATGCCGTTTTGTCATCACTATTCCACACGTTCCTACTGAGATTACGGTATCATTTCAATTTGCTCTATTTTTAAAAAATCGTATTTCTAGGAATATTTCACCGTATGATTTTTGTATTTGGCCGCTTATCGGGGTAAACAAAAATAAGAATGGGAATTTTTAATTTCGAATTCGACGAGAGTAAAAAAAACGTAACAATGTATGAAATGTAAATCTGTTCGGGAATGTTTTGAAAATTCCGATACTTTTTCATTGTGCTGTGTATTGGTTGGAGTATTTGTCAGGTTAACTTCGTTCGTCCTGATTATCTGGGATCTAAGAAGAATTTCGCTAATCAATTTGAGAAACCAATCAAGTGAGCTTTATGTAAATCCGTTTTACAGCAGGATAAGTGGAGAGTATTAGTGAGTGCAGAGTGTGAATGTGTTGTAGGAACGGGCAGTGCGTGGATTCAACCCCTCACGATATCAAGATTGCCAGACAAAGAACTCATGTTCTCATTGATCAATTGAAGGGATTCGTTCAGAGGTATTCATTCCATTCATTGCCCCTTTGATGCACACCATGATCATTCATTCAGACGAACTCAACACATTCTGAAGCAAGTTCTTCCGGATAGTCGTGAATATGTGTTATTGATGAGGAAGAGTCCCATCCAGCATGTTCTCTATCGATCCTTCGTTGCCAATACAATGGCAGAGATTAGAGATGGAAGTGGATCGACATTCAATCCACTCAAGGCATTCGCCATGTGCTCAAAGGTATCTGATTGGAGTTTTGTCATCGAACTGTGAATGATGAAGTATTTCAGTTCTGGAATCATCCCGATGTACTATACAAGTGTCTGATGGAGTTGAGACAATTAAAGGACGAGAAGGAAAGGAAGGAGAAAGAGAAGGCAATTTAATATATATATATAAGATAATATTATGAGAGGAATCGCGAGAGATTCGAGAGTTTCGGGGTATTAGCGGACGTAGGAAATAGTTTCTCCGATTCTGCTGAAAAGTGAAACTTAAGTACTTCGAATGATGCTCTTTCAAACTGCGTTAGCCGATTTTCGATATCAGGTCTAATTTTCGAGTATTGTTAGGTCAAATTATTGACACTATGAAATTTACGACCAAAATCGCCTCAAGTAAACAGCCATAACTTGTTTTAAAATTATGCTAGGAACAATTCCAAAAAAGTGATCGAATGATGAGGCGTAGGGCAACATTTCGTATGTTTCGTATCATTCCTCGTCCATGCGCTGGATCGGGTCGGTCGGTTTTTCAATAAAGTGATGTAACTTTCCAAATAGTGAATTCCGCAGTTTTTTGAGTATAACTTTTTTCTTTCACGTTTTCATGAGCTCTCGTATGGAAATTCGGAATCAGCGCGCAAAAAAACGCCAGAAACATTTATAGGCATATATTCTTGAGATAAATTTTTTTTCGACTCTGACCACTTTTTCACCATGTGGTCCCCCCTTTGGTCCGATTTTCGTCGAAACATTTTTGTCTCAGAGTCATGACACTATAGGATTTCCTAGTTTATTTTTGAGCGTAGAAAACGAATTTGCTAGCTAGAGCTCATGAAACCTCGAAAGAAAAAAGTTATGCTATAAAGAATATCCCAAAAAAAATTTCTTGATTTTAGACATAAAACTTTTTTCGAGGTCATGAGCTCTAGTTAGCAAATTCGTTTTCTACGCTCAAAAATAAACTAGGAAACCCTATAGTGTCATGATTCTGAGACAAAAATGTTTCGACGAAAATCGGACCAAATATGGTGAAAAAGTGGAAAAAAGTCGAAAAAAAAAATATCTCGAGAATATATGCCTATAAAAGTTTCTGGCGTTTTTTGCGCGCTGATTCCGAATTTCCATACGAGAACTCATGAAAAAGTGAAAGAAAAAAAGTTATACTAAAAAAACTGCCAAAATCTGCACTTTTTCGGACATAAAGCAGCGCGCATTTTTTTCCCACCTCCGATTCTTCTGATTTTTGGATTGTCGGTAGGTGAAAGGAAGTTCTCAAATCACTTTTCGGCGCTTCTTGCGGAATTCACTATTTGGAAAGTTACAACACTTTATTGAAAAAACGACTGCCCCGATCCAGCGCATGGGCGAGGAATGACATCATCAACATACGAAATGTTGCCCTAAGTCTCCGCAGTCGAAAAATGTTTTGGATTTGTTTCTAGCATAATTTTAAAGCGAGTTATGGCTGTTTTCTTGAGGCGATTTTGGTCGTAAATTTCATAGTGTCCCTAATTTGACCTAACAATACTCGAAAATTAGACCTGATATCGAAAATCGGCTAACGCAGTTTGAAAGAGCATCATTCGAAGTACTTAAGTTTCACTTTTCAGCAGAATCGGAGAAACTATTTCCTACGTCCGCAGGGCTCTCGAATCTCTCGCGATTCCTCTCTTATATATATAAGATGATATTTAAAAAATTTAATAAATTAAAAGAAAAATACAGAGGGAGTCGATCATCATCCAGAAGAAGAAAGATACTCTGTTTTTTGCCCCTTTTGCCCCTTTTGAAGGAGGAGGAATGGTATATGGACAGCATCAATCACAGTGAGTCCAACTGATGATATGAGGAGAAGAATGGGTGACAATTCCGCAACTCAACCAAAACGACATTTCCGCAACTCGACATAACTCGATTTATAGCCAACGTAGGATCCTGGCAGATGTGTCATTCTGATCAGCATAACTTCTTCTTTATTTTGGCACTTCTGCCAGGAACTTAGGTTGGCTAGAAATCGAATTATGTCGAGTTGCGGAAATGTCGTTTGCGGGAAAAATAAAAATTGCGGAATTGTCACACATCCGAGGAGAAGAGATATTGTAGATGGATGGGTGGTCCTCCTCCTCCTCCAACTGGGTTTTCTCCTTTCTCTTATCTCGATACTCCGATGGTTAATGGAATGAATCCCCATATGAATGGCAAGTATCACTTATCTTATTCATTCTCTAGAATACTTCTCTTCTCACTTCTATATTTATATGTGATCGTTTCAGGTGGAATGAATGGTATGAACGGGATGATGGGAATGGGAATGGGAGGAATGACTCCTCAATTCTCACCCTTCCAACCGTTTGGAAGTGACTCCAGTGCTTCGTGAGTTTCTCTTGCTTTCTTCCCTCTTTGCCCTTTCCACTCCCTGTTTGCCTGAGAAACCACTGGGGCGGGATAGCATAGCCCCCCCCCCCTCCCATCTCTCTCTAGATCGATATACTCTTAATTCTAGTCTCTTTTGCAGAGCGAGTCGATCATCATCCAGGATCAATTCGTCTCCTCATAAGAAGAAGAAAGATACCCTGGCCAGTGTGTTGGCCGATGAATTGGATCTCGATCCGAGTATCAAATACGATTGGGTCAGACATCACACTTCTTCTCTTTCCTCTGATCTTTTCCTTTTCCTTTCTCTCTCACTTCCCTTCCTTCTCAATATGTATTGTATTAAGGCTGAGATGGCAATGCGTGGTTACATGCCAGGAAGAGTGGAAGATTCTCCCAAGATGAAGTATGCATTGAGTCTCATCGATGGATGTACGAGGAGGGGAGAGAAGATCATCCTATTCAGGTATGTTGGTATACCCTTTGTATCAGGGAGATATCACAATTAGAAGAGAAGAGAACAGTGCATATTCAGTTGAAAATTGTTTGCGGTATTAGAGATGATGAGTTTGGGGATAGGGTATTTCACAATGGATTATATGTGGTTGTGGTGGTGGGTTGAGACCCCCCCCCCCTCCCCCCTCCCCCCCCCCTTTCCCTTTTTGGTTGGCATGGCATAAATGAATATGTTGTTTGTTCAGTCAGAGTCTATCTACTCTATCCCTGATCGAAGAAGCATTGGACAATATCCCTCTCGTGACTCCAATGGGACAAAGGATGTGGAACAAGAATATCAACTATCTCAGTCAGTACTCATTCACTCTATTGGTTATATGGTAATGAAGGAAATTAAAATTATAACGAATTAAGGATTCGATGGAAGTACGAATGGAGCTGAGAGGGAGAAGTTGATCAATCGATTCAATGGAGATTGCAATATCTATCTATTCCTTATCTCAACCAAGGCTGGGTCATTAGGAGTCAATCTGGTCTGTTCTTCTAGAGATGTTTTAAATGAGAACGATATGCCAAGATATTGAGAGGAATGGGATGGGATGGGATGTATATCTAGGTGTCTGCCTCTCGCTGTATTATATTCGATGCGTGTTGGAATCCGTGTCACGATGCACAAGCTGTTTGCAGAATATACAGATATGGACAGCAGGTGAGGGGGAGGGGGGGGGGAAGAGGGAGGGAGGAGGGGGGAATGGGGGGATACCGCTAGCGTGGCTCGATCGAGAAGAAGAGGGAGGGGAGGGGGAGGGTACTATGGGGTACAGACCAACAGAGACTTGCGCTTTGTATATAAGTAATATTGGCAGCAACGAACGTTTATCTACCGTTTGGTGATGGATAATTCGATGGAGAAGGCCATTTTCAATCGACAGATCAGCAAGAATGGATTGCAACGTGAGAGTTGAGAGATAGAAGGATGAGGGATGAGGAAGATGAAGATGAAGATGAAGATGATGATTGAATATTAGAGAAGATGGAAGATTGGAAGAGTAATGAATATATTGCAGAACGAGTGGTGGATGAACAACAAGTAGATGCGAATGTGACACAGAAGGAATTGGAGAGTCTGCTCGTTTATGATGTCAGTTATCCCATTCATCCCAAATGATGAGATGATTAATTAGGAATCATTGGATGTGATTGATCGACCTCATAATGTATCGAGATGGAATATCGAGGATGATATACTGAAGGAAGTAGTGATGAGAGAGAATAGACTGCTCTCACAGGTACAATCTCTCCTCCACCCCCTCCCCCCTCTATCCATTCCCTCTCTAGGAACCATTCCTGCACGAGTCTCTCCTTCTCGAGAGTCAAGAGGGATTATCAGAGGAAGAGAAGAAGGAGGCATTGGCACTCTACCACAGGGAGAAGGCTGTCGATGACCTGGGAATTCCCCTCAATCTTGAATCGGGTCGATCTTATGGAAGAGATCCAAGAGATGTTATACCCAATATTTATAAGTATCTTATTCACTTCTTTATTTGACATTATCTTGACCATTTTTTTATGGTATCTAGTCAAAGAAGAGTGTTTATTGCAGTGGATTATCGATGGTGAACTCTCATGGATACATTCCTCCTCCTCTTAGAAGTACTCCTGTCCCCATGTCTCTCTCTTCCTCATACCCTCACAATGGGGGAATAGCCTCATCCATTCCAGGAGGTTAGTCAACATCTCACCCCCCCCCCCCCTCCCCCCTTCTACTCTTCATAATTAAGGAGCGACTCTTGGTTCATTCGTCAAGTTAAATTCGTATCAGAAGCCTCCTCCCATAATGGGAGCACCCACTAATCCATCCTTCCTTGCTCCACAAAATGGAGTAGGCACCTCCTCTACCAAGACTTCCATCCTCCTTCCCGATGGTCAGCCCCCCCCCCTCCCTCCTCTCTCTCTCTCTCTCTCTCTCTCTCTCTCTCTCTCTCTCTCTCTTCTATTCTCATCCTTCCTTCAGATGCTCATCTCCCAGTGTATGGTGATCCGTCCAAGGTAGTCTTGGTGGCTAAATCTACTCCAGCAGTTCTCTTTGATTGTGGTCCAAACCACAAATATCTTTCCCTTCAGAAGGGACCACTTCTCGATGCCAGAGGGATCGACCTTTGTGAGGATTCCCTTTATTTATCCCTTTCCCTCTCCCCTTCTTTATCTTGTATCCATAATAAGTTGTATTTCTTTCAGCTTCAGTCATTCCATCAATATCTTCTCAATCCACTCAAGTCTCTCGTCCCTCCAATTTCATTCCAGATGTCATCGAATTAGACTGAATGAGTCCCATTTCCTCTGACTCACTTCTGTCCTCATCTCTTCACTTGTCTCTTGTACATCCCTTCTTCCCACCATCTACCCTCCATATCTCTATTTATCCCTGTCCTATTCCTTCTTCTCAATTCACAGTCCACTCATAGTTCAGTACTCGATGATAGTCTCTCTCTCTCGTCTATTTCTCACAACCAAATAGTCTCCCTTGGATATTAATCTCTCTCAATCAGATTGGTGCAATGGATATAGTTATTGGTTGTATTCCTCATTGGTTCATTCCTTCCAGTATCTCATCCTTCCTTCTGCTTTATCTCTTCTCCTTCCATATCCCTCATTGATTCCTTCCATTTAGACATCCGATTGATCTCAACCTGCGTGTATTCTCAATTGTCTCGGTTCCCCTCAATTGTTGTAATAAAAAGTACATTCTCAAGGCAAAATGAGTGGGATGGGCAGTCATACTCATTCCAGTCTCTCTCTACTATGATACACGTTCTCTTCTTCTCAGTGAGTAATATTTTCACCTCAATATGATCTTTGATCTCTCAGTTTATCTCCTTATCCATCTCTCAACATTCTTCTCGATGTCCATCCATTCCAAGGTGTCCTAAACGTGAGATCACTTCCTTCTTCTCGTGACCTCTTCTCTCATTCTTTCTCAATATCACAGTTCAAACTGGATGGTTTCCCTTTCTTTCTTTGTCTATACTAGAATAGATGTTCATTGGAGATAATTAGTGTGTTGTCATTGGAAGTTCCCTCCCTTGATGACGGAGTGGAACATCTCTTGTCCCTCAATGGAAACAGTGGGGGATCGAAATTGCAGTTGTTTGTGCTCCCTGTGCCACTTCTTTTCTACTGGATACACCTCAGGGCAAAAAATTGTTCCGATTGAAGACAAAGGTAGGGTTAAGAGAGAAGATAGAGAGGGATTGAGATCCCTTGAGTCTCGTCTCATCACTACTACTATTTATCCTCCATCTACTCGTCCCTTTCCAACCACGAGAGTTGAGAGTAAGAATGATTATGGAGATTGGATAATGGTCTATGATCAGAGCATGATTCTTCCATCTCTTTTACTTCTATGGCTCCTTCCACTCTTGGATTCATCAATACTACTCCTCTTCCCGTGAGATTATTTAGATGAGAGATAATAATCCCAATACTTTTGAGGTGGCCATCAATGATCAGATTCATTCCAATGTGTCTTCCTTCGAGGGTTCGTTCCCATCTCTTTCCTTCTCCTATTGGCATTCCCTTTTGTATCACAGGAACAACAGTAGATACTCCTACGAATGAACCACTCTTCGATGAGGAGAAATGCAATGATGACAACTATCTGAAGGCTCTCATGGAGGTACCCCCCCCTCCCTCCCCGCTCCCCCCTCCCCCCTCCCCCCTCCCCCTCCATCTTTAGATGATCTATCATGAAGCATTCCAACAAGACTGAAATGGACAATGTTGTATACTAATTATATTCCATATTAATTATATACACGAATAGTAAATTCCCCACGTAAATAATAGTCGTGCCCCAGAGCGCGCTCTCCTTGAACTCGTGACCCATTCAAATACCAAGTATACTGTAAGTAACAGGGCGACGCACTTTGAACCTGTTATTTCTTGTCACGATTTCCCGTGATAGTAAGGGATTACCGTATTGTAGACGCCCAGTCGCTCCCCCCCCCCCCCCCCGGTCGTCTCTCTCGTCTTCTAGTTCCCACGTCCCCATCATCCGGCTAGTCTCCGTTTCGCCGATAAACTCTGTTGTTTATCACCCATCACTGCTGTGGAGAAAGAGCACCCTCACACTACAAGGACACAAGCTCATCAGTATCGATCTAGATACACTTCAGTGGCGATCAGGAAAACTGGAACTCGGAGAAAGGCAAGTTTTCTCCAGTTGTATCAACATTTTCTTTTGAGTTGTATCAACACTCAGTCCATAAGGGGCAGAGTAAGTGTCAGTCCAAAGGGGCAGACAAGTCAGTCCAAAGGGGCAGACAAGTCCGTCCATAAGGGGCAAATATACCTGCTTGAGAAGCCAATTCTCAAGTGGCAGATTTCACCCGTCGCACACGAAGTGCTGCCCAAATTTCGATTTCGTCACGAATCGAAAGTGCAGGTATGACAGGCGGTGATGAAATAGCCAAGCAGGGCGAGAAGCCAAGTGTGGAAGACCTCATGAAGGCACTGGCTGATCAGAGCAAGACTGACAGAGACCAGGCATCGCTCGCAACGCTCATGAGCAGAGTTATGGACCAGAATCCTGGGGCATCGGCACAGAACTCGAATGGAATGTCCATGGCGACTGTGAACGTGATCGAATCGCGCATTCAGGAGTTTGTGTATTCCCCTGAGGACGGTTCCACATTCGAGAGATGGTGGAATAGACATGAGGACATCTTCGAGATCGATCTCAAAGAATGGGACGAGGTCAAGAAGATGAGACTGCTGATCAGACACGTCAGTACCTCAGTCGAGAGGACATTCATTGAGTCGATCGCACCCAAGAAGTGGATCGAAATGACTCTCATGGAGGTCAAAGAGACAATGATCACTCTGTTCGGAGACAACACGTCGACATTCGACCGACGTCGCACAATGCTCGATCTGAAAATGAGCAAAGAGAACATCCAAGATGTGAGAGTACTCGCGGCACGAGTGAATCAGACAATCGAGAATGCTCAAGAACGAGACGCCTCGATCGACGAGTGGAAGGTTATCACCTTCCTCCACGCTCTCGATCTACCTCGTTACTCTGATGAACATCTCAAGATGATGCAAACTGCCAAGACCAAGGGCAAGGAATGCACTCTGAATGATCTCCTCTCGGTTTACAATGATATCTCTCCACTGAAGAAGGATTCGAGGACCATCACGGACTCGAATCGAGAGGTGTATGCAGTATATGGCAGAGACAAAAGATTCAACAGATCGAGAAGTGCAGACAGTGAGACGTCCCAGGAGGGAACCACGGCGTGTGGTCGCTGTGGGAGCGAAGAGCATGATCGCTCCAAGTGCCCGTTTCAAACGTACAAGTGTAATCGATGTGGCTACAAGGGTCACCTCGCCAGAGTCTGCAAGAAGGGCAAGAAGGTCTACACGGTGAAAGTGGCCAGCCTCGCTGAGTGTACTTACCGTATCCAGCTCCAGATCAATGGACAGACGACGTCCATGTCGATCGATACCGGAGCAGATGTCACGATCATCCCTGAGAAATTGTGGAAGCAGCTCGGAATGCCCGACTGCAAGGCAACATTCGGCACTGTGGCGTGCGCGAATGGAGATGATCTGAATCTGAAAGGAAGATTCACTGCCAGGATGGAGTATGGTGGCATCAGTGCCACCAGTGACGTGTACGTGACACACGATCGCAGTGTCTCTCAGTCAGCCAAGAGCGATGAGACGACAGGCATCCTGGGCAATAACTTCATCACGCTTCTACAGCTTGTCAAGGTCCGAGCACCTGTAACATCAGTCAATGAACAGTTCGTCGCTCAGACAGATGAGCAGAAGAAAAAGCCGGTGTTCGTCGATCAGCCAGATCAGACGAAAAAGGCAGGGTTCTTCTCTCAGTCAGTCAAGCAGATGGAAAAGACAGTGTTCGTCACTTCGACAGATGAACAGACGGAAAGGCCAGAGTTCGTCGCTCAGTCAGAAGAGCAGATGAAAAAGGCAGAGTTCGTCGTTCAGTCAGTCAAGCAGACAGGAACGAAAGATGAGAGAAATTCCGCACAGTGGTCGGATGTGTCTCCAGAGAGGGTCAATGAGGGAACCCCTCTATGGACCAACGCTGAGTTCGTCTATCAGCCAACCGAGGGCAATGATAAGACGGAGAAGAGTGCACAGATTCTCACAGTGAGACCGATTGATACATGGATACCGATCAGTGAAGAGGTTACCACACCTGTCAGTGTGAATGAGTTCACCACGCCTCGCGAGAAGATCGCCGCCAAGGAGACGCTCAAGCAGCAGGACAAGAAGAAGTTCATCGTCAAGAAAGAGATCGTGAAGGAAGATATCGACATCGTGTTCAATGAAGGATGGCAGGACTTCCTCGCGTCCGAGGAAGAAGACATCGCCATCTCGTGTTCAATGAAGGATGATTCGACCGTCCAAGACTGATTATATCATCCGAGAATGATATCCCGACCAAATTTGTTCCTTCACCTCACCTCTTTCCCCAAGCTGTTTTTAAGATCGACTCAGTGTCAATTTTGAAGGGGAGGTGTTGTATACTAATTATATTCCATATTAATTATATACACGAATAGTAAATTCCCCACGTAAATAATAGTCGTGCCCCAGAGCGCGCTCTCCTTGAACTCGTGACCCATTCAAATACCAAGTATACTGTAAGTAACAGGGCGACGCACTTTCAACCTGTTATTTCTTGTCACGATTTTCCCTGATAGTAAGGGATTACCGTATTGTAATTTCCCTCGTCTATTTCCGAGGAGACGCCCAGTCGCTCCCCCCCCCCCCCCGGTCGTCTCTCTCGTCTTCTAGTTTCCACGTCCCCATCACCCGGCTAGTCTCCTTTTCGCCGATAAACTCGTTTTTTTTATCACCCATCACTGCTGTGTTGTTTATCACCCATCACTGCTGTGGAGAAAGAGCACCCTCACACTACAAGGACACAAGCTCATCAGTATCGATCTAGATACACTTCAGACAATATAAGGCCGTTTGCGATAGGGTCAACAAGTGCCGGGAACAGGCCAAAAATCGGATATGCTGAAAACTGTCTTAGGGGTAATTTTTGATTCTGAATCGACTGGCGTTCTCAGTTTTTCGATCTGAGGCTTCTGAATCCCGGTACGACCCGACGTCGATTTGGCCAAAATCTTGTTCTGCGATAAAAACTGCACCGGGAATTGTCGAAATGGCCAATAATCACGCGTACCGGACCAGAATTTGATGCTCTTTGTAATGAGCTTTTGTGCGAGATTCTATCTTTTTTCGTTTTCGAGAAAATGCAACTTTTTGACTCCTTTACTAGGGCGATTAGTGGAATATACTATTCCAACCGTCTTGTGACGTAGATTCGAATGGTATACACATGTCTGGGGTTAAAAGGTAAGCAAATATGACTTTTGGCACTTTTTAAGCTTAAAACTGGATTTCTGGCATGATATGATGGTGATATGAGTGATATGAATGTTTATAATAGTCTAAAACACAATTTAGAAGTAAACTGATGGTTTTTGATAGTTTTCGAGACAAATTTTTTTTTGCAAAAGATCATGCATCGGTGGGGAGTCGAACCTGAGGTTCATGTTTCGTGAGATATCATTCCCAATTTGACTGTTGGTTCTGAAAATGTGTTTTTGCACTATTTTTTATGATCACATCGCTTATTTTTCGACAAAAAAATCAGTTTAAAACTTTAAAAGGGTCAAAAGTCATGTTTGCTTACCTTTAAACCCCAGACATGTATATACCATTCGAATCTACGTCACAAGGCGGTTCGAATAGTATATTCCACTACTCGCTCTAGTAAAGGAGTCAAAAAGTTTTTTTCTCGAAAACGAAAAAAGATAGAATCTCGCCCAAAAGCTCATTAGATAGAGCATCAAATTCTGGTCGGGAAAGCGAGATTATTGGCCATTTAGACAATTCCCGGTGAAGTTTTTATCGCAGAACAAGATTTTAGCCAAATCGACGTCGGGTCGAACCGGGATTCAGAAGCCTCAGATCGAAAAACTGAAAACGCCAGTCGATTTAAATCAAAAGATACCCCTAGGACCGAGTTTTCAGCATATCCAATTCTTGGCCTGTTCCAAACCCCCATCGAACATTGTTGATTCTATCGCAAACGGCCTCATATATATCAATATTCTCCTCTAATCAGAATATATCTCTCGACTCTGAATCGGATTCTAAACGTGCAATCTCCTCTGCTCTTAATGATGAATCTGCGTCCATTCTATGCACTTCCTCTCAAATTTCATTCCGACTCATTGCTGACAAATTCTGTCAGGTCCGTTAATTTATAATTTTTAAAAAACTCTCAACACTTGTCGTAAGTTTTGGGGAAAAAATTATTGTTCCCTCTCACTGCCACTCTCTCCCTCTCTTCCCTCTCCCAATCTTCTCTTTCAGGTTCAATTCGGTTCCGTTGTATGCATTGTTTTCCAGATTTGATAAAATTCTGATTTTTAGCAACCCCTATGTTACAGATCTAGGTCACAATATAGATTGAGAAGATGATTAGATGGAATTATTCATTCGTCACAATGAATGCATATGATAATGTGAGGGATATTGCGTGATTCAATTAATTCAATAATGTGGACTAGAGACAGAGACAGGGGAGTGTTTGGTCTGTCTCGTCCTTCCATCTTGCAGAGCATCAGATTCATTGATTATGGGATGATAAGATAGAGAGATCACTCTCGTCACTGATAACAATTCATTCGTCTGATCGATGGACTCAATTAAATGCTTCATCGCTTTTCACGTGTTTTGACACTGCCAATAAGTGTCATATGATGTGATCCAATGAGAGAATGGAAGATATTGAGTGGCACATCACAAATATCCACTTGTTCACTGTGCATTTATGACAACCATTGATAGTAGTTTATATAAATTTTCAGAAAGTAAATAGAACAGTTAAGTATACTGTCGTAAGCAAACTGTTTATTGTTCTATAAAAGTTCATCAAATATTAATTAAGCCAAGAAAAAAGGATTCTGATAAGGATCCTCGGAGAAATCAAACTTGAACAGAAATGTAATAAATTGGTTTAAAGAGTTTTATGTGAAATACGCAAACGCTAATAACTCGGGTATTTTCTTTTAAAGAAATTTGACAACATAAAAAACAAATTGTGAGTCTGTGACTGTTACATTACAGTTTTATTTTCAACTAACAGTTAGTTTAACACTGAGAATCAGCGAATTCTTACTCGGAGAGAGCAATAAATTCTTATCTTTTCTCTTCTCTTATCAATTCCAATCTTCTCCTTTTCCTCTCCATAACTTTGTCAACGAAATAGAGAAAACCCATGAGCTAATTTATCGGGCAATCGATATGACTAAATATGTGGTATCACTCATCTCTGGTGTGCGTCCCCAAGTTGGAATCAAGCTTGAATCGGGTCCCCAAGTTGCCCCCAAGTCTGGACGCGACTTGGGGACACCGATTCGAGCTTGATTCCAAGTTGGGGACGCACACCAGAGCAAGATCAATAATCACAATCAATTAATAATCGATATTCCATGGAACGAATGGAGAGTAATCTGGAATGTACTATGTCAACAATACAGTATGTGAATGTACAATCGGTATTTCAAAATGACAATTGAGAGATCGAAGAAGAGTAAAGCTAAAAACCACTGGGAGAGAAAGGAAGTTGGAGGGAGAAGAGGGAGGGGTAGGGGGAGAGGGTGGAAGTGGAGGGAGAAGAGGGAGGGGTAGTGGGAGAGGGTGGAAGTGGAGGGAGGGGGAGAGGTGATTATATCAGAGTCGTCAGAGCATAATCGGGATCAATCTCTAGACTTATCACTGATCCGTAATCGAAATCGAAGTGACGACTTCCATCGAGTACCAAATTGGCATTGGAACATCGAGAGCGGAGATTTATTCGCCTTGCTTTTCCCTTGACTGGAGAGGGAGCAAAGGTCTTGTTGAAGATGGGCTCACGAACCGAGAATAACAGATCTGGAAGGAGAGAGGTCAATCGTGGAGGGGGAGGGGGGAAGCGGGGGGGGGGGGGAGGGGGGGGGAGAGAGGGGTGCAGTACTCCCTACAGTAGATAAGTTCCTCTCACCGTCTGAGCTGGGTGATTTAATGAGTGAATCATTGAGATGGTTGGCAATTCGATCAGGAATAGATGCATCGATTGGAATGGATATTCCCATGGATCGAAGTGTCTCCATCACATCAGTCACTGTATCGGGAAGAACTCGATTGATGGAAGAATACCTGGAAAGAAGAAGAGAATTAATGAAATGGGAATGAAGTCTTCTCACCAAGCTGAACTTCCACTAGCAGAACTGGCGATGAATCCAGATGATTTCTGTCTTTGAGCTGGACCTCCGTCGATTGATATGTCGTAGTAGGAGACCTGCAATAGGAAGTCTTTGTGAGTGGAGGGGGGGGGGGGGTGGAGGGGGGATACCGTACCTTGGCAGAATCCTTCTCTCCCACGAAGACTTCATTGAGTGCAAGAAGGGGTTCAGGATGGGCGTTCTTCCCTCCATATATCGTCACTTTGATGCGACTACGTGTCGTCCATCTCAAATTACAACTATGTGCATGAGTGCCATTTGATGGTTACCATATCCTTCCTATCTACCATACTCACTTGGCTACAGTATCCTTCTTATCTACCGTACTCACTTGGCTACAGTATCCTTCTTATCTGCCGTACTCACTTGGCTACAGTATCCTTCTTATCTACCGTACTCACTTGGTATCCTTATCGACTAGCATTCGAATGAGATCCTTCGGACGATTCTTTCCTCCCACACACAAATGCCCCTCTGATCTGGAATGAATGAGTTTCTCTTTGTTGATGTAGATCGAGATAGACTAACCCCATGGGATCAGAATTGATTCCAACGACGGGAGTTGAATCGACAACGAGAGCAGCGGCAGATAGGAATGTCCCATCTCCCCCAACAGTGACCACTAGAGATAGAGGAGGAAGACGAGATGGAAGAGACGAGAGATGACACAGAGTCACACTCATTCCATTCTCTCTCAATCTCATTCATGGATTCATATTGAGAATGGAAATAATCTCACCTCAATTGGTTCACAATTGTCTCTTCTACTTTTCTCTGTTCTTCATCTTTCAATTTGAGTGGTAGAGGGTCGATATTTCTCTCGAGAAGAAGTCGTTCCAACTCACAATCACTCACAATTGATCCATTCTCTCTGTAATTTGCTTCGTTCTTCTTCCTCTCTATATCAATTTCGCACAAGACTAACAAACTGAGTTCACAAATCGAGTTCTTTCTCTGGGTCTCTCTCCCTCTCTCCTCTCCTCTCTCGAGAGAAGAAAGAAGGACGAGGGAGAGAAGAGAAAAGATGGAGCGAGAAAGTGGAAAGAGGAGGAACGATATCATCCCATTCACCAATCGATTTAATTAGTTAGGTTGGAGAAGAGAATAGTTAAAAGACTAAGTTGATTGATATAATAGAGTAATGGTTGAAAGGGGAGAAAGGTGATTGATTGACTGACCCCATTCTTCTTCCTTCGTATTGCCATCTCGTCCCCTTGCATAAAACTACTGCCTTTCTTTTCTCATCGGGAAGAAGAGAGGGAACCACTGGCATCTCAACAGGAACAAACACTCATACTCTACTCATTTATTTCCACCCAGCACTTTCTCTAGTAGCTCTTGCTCCTCACAACAAATCAGCACTTGCACTGAATCGATTCACTGATGGATACGGTAGTCTTCCATGGATACGGTAGTCTAGATGGATGGAATGACTCACAACGTGGACTGAAGTGGGAAGAGTTGCCATCACTCTAACGGGGTCGTGAAGTGAAGAGGAGAGGGGAGAAGAATCGTGTAGCATAATCACTGAATAAGAGAAAGGGATTGAGAGAGAGAAGATGAGTGGAACTGAACAATGATGGATCATTCTCATTCATAGAATGAAGAGAATGAAAAGAGAAGAGGAAAGAATCGGAGTAGAGATGACTATCATTCAATAGTTCCATTTGAATGAAAGAAGAGAATGAAGAGAGGAACGATGTGAAGGAAATGTTAGAGTACTATGGAAAGATACGATGGATGTTCAAAGATCCGTACGAAATAGTGAGACGAGAGAGGAGAGACGCGATTGAATGAGAGAATGGCGGGAAGAATTTTTATTGCCGTGATAGAACAATTGTACCCATGGTATGAATGGATGATCGAATGAGATCTATCGAATGAAGGGAATAGGATGGGAGAATGGGGAGGGGGAGGGGGGAGGGAGAGTAATCAGTATGGTCTGATAAAGTGGAGAAGAAAGGAATAAGGGGCGGAGTCAACCTATTCTAGCTGTTGGATTCTGTGGTGTAGTTCCTTCAGAAGGAGAAACATCGTTGCCAATCGAACCGAGGACTACAGTAAGACAGATGAGGGCGACGAATGACAACCACACCAAGATGAGACACAGCTTACGATGCTGACGAATCGATCGAGCCATTCTGGAATGGGCGATTTGAGAGTGGGAGGGAGAGTGGGAGGGGGAGGGGGAGAGAGGAGGGGGGGGGATCATTTGATAATCCTTCTGATCGACGACGGTTAGACGACGTCAGTTGTATTTGTGCTCGTGAGACAGACGATTAGGGGAGGGGGAGGGATGCTCTCTCTCTCTCTTCTCTCTTTCTTTCTCTGACTACTCTACCTTCTGACTCCTTTCTCCACTGGGAATGAGAATACAACTCTAGTCTGTGTTCTCTCTCTCTTTCTCCGTGTATCTGTACTTGATTCGTCTCTTTTTGTGCTCCCCCCCCCTCCCCTCCCCTCCCCTCTCCCCCCTCTTCGCTCCTCTCCACAGACACATCTTCTCACACTTCGAGTCAATATGACCAATCTCTGATTACACTCTTATTCTCTCTCAACAGCTGGTATTGTTGGTTACTCTAGAAGGAAAGAAGAGGGATAAGGGCGAATTTGTCCCCGTCTGATAACAGATAGGTAAAAAAACCATCCAACCATTATGGGGCTTCATATCTCAATATTGGGAAATTTCAATACCTTGTTCCCAGTCCAACGGGTAGAACTGCTATAGAATATCTGTAGATCGATATTCTTCCAGTTGATACATTTCTGTATTAAATTTATTATTTTTGATATATTATTTATCTTTCTTTTTTCTCTTTTTAGTTCACGCAAACGAAAAAAACAAGAATTTAGAGTTAGAGTGTAATACTGTAATAAAATACCTCCATTTAACTCTTCTCCCTCCTCCCCCTGCCAGATGGTTCTCCACACATTTGACTGATAAGATCGCCATCTTAAATTGAATCAATATTCTCTCCCTCTACCGTAATCGTCACCTTCGTTCCAGGACCCTTTCTAAGCCACATGAAGTATTCTTCCTCCTTCCGTTCACCATTCCCAATCCTTTTCCTGTCAAAAACTCTTCATTTCTACATTATTTCTCATAGTTTGTGAGAGAGACAGAATACAATGCAATTATCTTCTATCCTTTCAATTATCTCTATACACATCATTGACATTTACAAATCAACAAACAATCTAGAAAGCACTCAGAGGAGAGACTATCACTCGACTCTTCCATCATCTCAAGACTAATTGATTTGGGAAATATGAACACATAGCTCTTTTACTATTCGAAATTATATTCTATCTATATATTCATGAATGATTCTACATCCTCATCTCCCCCTTGATCAAAAAATACATCGCTACAGATATAATAATTCGATAAATGCTAAGTCTAGTATTTGCAAGCGAGTGAGCCGTAATGAACATCTATAATCTATTTGAATGATGGGAATAAAGTGGAGGTAATGAAAGGGGTGGGGGAGGGGGATGGTTGATACCTGAGTATATTCCTCTGTTTCTCAGTGAGTCCTTCCAGATAGTCCTCTGCACTCTTCGCTACCAATTGTTCACATTTATCTTCTTTCATAGCAGAATTGACGGGTTCACTCCAACATCCTACAATCCATTCCAATCCATTCCAATCCATCCCATCCATTTCAGATTCAAAGTGAGATGAGCATTACTAATTCAATTTATCACTTCATCTCACTTATTAATTGTGACACTTTTTTCAAGTTGAAGACAAATCAATCCAGCAAGTTACGAGTGGCAAGAGATTTTTTTAATGATCGTGTTTCTCAAAATAGATTACCGTGGAAATCATGTTCACGGCGTTAAATAAAAAGATAAAATGAAAGTGCTGAGATCTCATTCACTTTAGAGATGGGTGGATTTATATTATTTGATCTTGTAAAGAATTTATTATTTTCAGATAAATAAGATAAATACTTTCAGATTTGTTTGAAAAATTGAATAATGTATTTTCGTTTCTATATTCATCAACGGTTTCATTAAATTCACATCCCAAATATCTATGAAATCTCGAAATATATTAGATATATCCCAAGGCATAATGTGCTCAATCGGATTTACCGAAATTTTCAGTGCACAGTCCTGTTGGAAAATTTTCAGAATTAAAAAAATGATGAACTTTTTTTTACAAATGTGAAAGCCAAATTTTTACGATGCATTCAGATGATTATACATGAAGAAGTGAAAAACTCTTCAACTCAATTATTTTCACTCCTCTTATCTCACCTCCTTCATTCTCCTCATCATTATTATTAGTAAGTGATGCAAATCCACAAGTGAATGGAATCTTCTCTCCTTTCGATGGTTTCTCACTCGATGATTTCGATCGACGATCCTATTAATGAACGATTAGTGGAAGGATTGGTAACTATGCTTCAATTATTCTTATTGGCACCTTCCAGGTGAGAGCCTCATTTATTTCCAGTTCCCATATTTTTCTGGATGTATTTAGTGAGACAAATCTAAGAAAAAGCGCTGGGCGACTAAATTGTTTTGGTCCTCATCCAACCGTGATATTCCGGAATTCCGACATACACTTTCTACATAGGAACTAAATTATATCAAAAGTTTCTTAAATATCTTTTGTTGTTGTTGGACAAAAATTGATTCTCAGAGTTCAGGTCCATTACGAACCAAGTTTCTAGAAGATGGGTTCTGTTGATGGATTGAGAATGAAACGATATTGAGCGGAAAGAAGAGAGGAATTGGTGGGTATCAAATGGGTACCCAGTACTGCCCCTCCCCTCCCCTCCCTTCCTTCAATCAATAAACTGACCCTGAAGCTCTCCACTGCCTTTTCTACTCTGGCGATGGAAATCCTCCTGTGTCCATTGTCTTCTCCTCCATTCCTCGTTCCAATGGCTGTGACTGCTGGCATGGATCCTCGTTTGAGCCACTTGGAGGGACGAGACAGATCTAAGGATGTCTTGTCATGCCCCGAGGGTAGAGGACCATTAGAGGAGGGGGAGAGGGAAGAAAGAGGGGCAGAGAGGGGAGGAGAGAGGGTATCGACACGGAGGAACGAAGATGACGAGGGAAGGACCATCTCTGGTGATACCATTCCCATCTACCGATGTCTGAAATGATTAGGATGGAGACGTACAAGACGATTAACATATACACGGAATACGATTACAGATAGTTGGGCATAAATAAGATTGGAAAGGTTGACTCGAAAGAGTAATGGTCATTGCACCTGCCATCTGAAGAGAGATACAGAAGGATGAAGAGAGGGTCAATAGAAGGAGAGAAGAGATGAAGAGATGAATGGATGGTAGGTCAGGGGAAAGGATAAGTAGTTCAATCTTATTTAGATTGAGCTACTTTTGACTAGAGATGAAATAGCATCTCTATTTTAGATTCTACGAAACGCGTGAGAAGAAAGACTGGCATTACAATCAATCTAGCTCTTTCCTACCAACTCCCGTTAACTAAATTCATGTTATTTTCACTAGGCTTCTGTGAGAACGAAAGGGAAAATAGAACGAGAATGGGAGAATTGAGAAATACCAGAACGAATGAGAAGATGAATACGATGATGAATGAAATGGATATTGGGTCGAATCGACTCATTCCACAATTTGTCCCCTTTTCATCTGAGTGGAATATGAAGAAGGAGAGTGAGGGGAGGGGGGAGGGTGGAGGGTAGTAGTAGGTCAATTGGTAGGGGGAGGGGGGGGTCCAATCATGGATCATGATTCAAAGGGAGAATATAAGTGGGTACACTCAGTCATTTATCTCTCATTCTACTCATTACATACATTATTCGAGGATGGAATAAACTATTATCTCATGATTCGATCATCTCTCTCATCTCTCATCTACTGGGGTTTCCATCCTTGGATCTTCGTTCTCGATGTTGCATAGGGAGTATACTTCTTGTCCCTGCAATCACATATGCAATATCTCTCACTCTCACTATTGACTTCCCCACATATATTCCCCTCTCTCTACACACTACAATCTTCCCTATTCATATGAGACGATACGGAGATTAGTCCCACTACCATTACCATATCACCCGATCCAATTCAATTCCCTTCCCTCCCATTCCTCCTTCTTCTCGTTCAGTGGAATCGAACCCCTTTATTACTAACATTCGAGATATTAATGGATACCTAGGGATATCATTCAATTAGAGGACGTTCCCTTGAATCATCATTCTTACTTCATCCCACCCCCCCCCCCCTTCCCTTCCTTCTTCCCTCTTTCTCTCTCCCATCCCTTCCCCTCACTAATCCTAATTTAGAGAACATCTTGGGGGCTTCTTTCATCCATCGAAAGAACCAAAGAGAGAAGAGAGGAGAAAGGAGAAGAGGTAGAAGAGAGGGGATATGAAGAGTGGCCACTAAGATGGATAAGATTGGATAACCTTCTTCTATTTGATTCCTACTCTGGTCATACCAGAGTATCAATCATTTCTATATGGTGGAAGATTATAAATGAGGCATGATACAAGAAGGAATATATTTAGATACGATAACTCGGATTCCTCGAGGGGGGGGGGGGTATTAGAGGATAGATTGTGATAACAAGCAGCGACAAGCGCAAGATAATGAGATGAGAGAACAAGGGAATGGAAAGTAATAGGAGAGAAGAAAAGAGAAGAGAAGGAATAAAGGAGATAGAACAAATATCCCACCATATATACTGTAGAGTTGATTAAATATGAGATGATAAATCATTCTAACTCACAGTCGCGGGAATATCAGTCCCGGGAATGGTGAAATTGAAGGAAAAGTAGAGAGACAAGTGAGAAAGATCCTCATATGAGAAGGAGATGTACTAAGTGGATGCCTACTCAGGAATTGGAATAGGGAGAAGGGAAGGAGAGAAGAGAGGAGGGGGGGGGAGGGGGAGGAGGATGAGGGGTAAGGGGGAATTTGTGATATGACGAGAAACGACGAAAACGGAAGGAAGAAGGCGAAAAGGCTGCTGATTTAGAACGAAGTCAACCACGAGAAAAGAAGAGAGGAGGAGGAGGGGAGAATAAGAGAGAGGAGGACCATCGAACACCCTTCCCTCCCCCTTCCTCTCTGTATTGACACTCCAATTTGTAGGGATGCATCTCATATCACGGTTCGCTGCTAATATAGTAGTATGAAATGCAGTGAATGGAATGAAGACGAGTAAACGGAAAGAAATGAGGAGTGAAGGAAGAAGGAAGGAGCAATAGGGGAACAGCTCCATTTTGTATTCTCCATAGCTACAGTCAAGACTACAACGATAACCCCCTACCTCCCCCTCCCCCCAATAAACCCTAAAGGTAGAGGAGAAGAAAGGGAGAGAAAGAGATAACACAAACATTATCCCCCCACTCTTCCATCAAATCCCAAAAGGGAAAATACGACAATTTCTGGGGAATAATAAGATAAATGGGCGATAATGAAATCCGAGGCCGTTTACGGTGATTCCATCTAGATATCCATCGTCTAGAGACGATATTGAGACCATACACCACTAATACCCAATCCAGCCCGATAATAAATAGCCACACAATAATAAGGTTGAAAGGATAATTATATACTATTCTCATATCTCAGTCCATAATAAATTGGAAAGATTTGCCATCAACTACGTTCCTCTTATATCAGAGATGGAATATAGTAGTAGATTCAATTCCTTCCTCTTCTATCTCTTCTCTCCATATTCTGGCCACGAAAAACACGCACACTATGAATCCATTTGTGAAGCGGGATGTACACCGACCATCTATTCGGCTAATCTTATTTACAATCAACTATTCTAACCCCCAGCCTAAAATTATTGCCATATTTTCTTCACTCCATATTTTTCCACATCATGTAAGATTGAAAGGTGGCCCCCAATTAGATTTATATACCAATTAATCTTCCCCCAATCTTCATACTCAATCCTCTCCAGTATGAACTCCTAATAGTCAAAAAAGTAATTGAACTGACGCGAAGATAGATGAATTCTGTTCGTGATCCAGCACCCACTTCTCATTCTGGGGGGGATTCGTAGTGGGAGTCTCATCTCCGATGTGATGCAACCAACGGTGCCTCAACAATCACATTCATTCCATCCACCATCCTCAATACCACCACAATAATGGCAAAAACAACTTTGGAGTTTTCTTAAACCTGTGTTCACTGACTTTGCCTAGCCGAACTGATCGAGAGAGAGATCGTGCACATAATAGAGACACTTAATTGTACTTGTGAAATAGAGCTAACCACTCGGGGGGAACTTGAGTCGCATCGTAGTCCAGCCACACTCTTTCAGGGTAGACAACCTGCAAAGGGGCCAATGGGGGAGGGGGGGGGGGAGGTACCAGAAGATCATCGTCTATCTACCCATTAATCAGAATCATACTGACCCATCTGTTGCGAGGCATGAAGTACGAGTTATCCTCGAAGTACTTGTTTCCGAATTTATCTTCTCCCACGAGAGTCCCCGTACGGGTCACATCCATCCTGAACACACAAACACATACATCTAGTTAACCTTATCCCGAATTGATGAGTGGAGGGCAAAAGAATCAAAACACGACCCTCCACTCCTCCGGCTCTAAAGTGGGCTTCCCGCCTCTATCGCGCGGTGCTAGAAAATCAGAGAGAGGGCGTGGTGGGACCATCGGTTTCAAATGGTATCGTAATATAGCTACGGTATTTGTGTGACCGAAAAATGATACTCAGTCAACATTCAAACATTCGCGGTATTTTAGTTGCTTGCGACCGTTAATTTCCAAAGCGCCGCATAAACTAAACGCCGTGGTGCGCTGGTTGGTGTGAGACCACGCTCCCTTAAGACGAACCCGACTTTTTCTGGGGCTCTAAACGGCCGTGTCAAAAGACCAAGTAGTAAATCTGACAGATATCTCTGTTTGAGGACAGCTCTGATTCCTCCAATCTTCTGGACAGTCGCAGCCAATTTGGCCAGTTTGTCCAATCCGAGGAACTCTTTGACTCCCATCTGAGAGTATCCCAGTTAAATGGAAAGCAATCCTATGGGAAGTGCAGTAACAATCGAGGATATATACCTCACGTAACAATAATTTCTACATGAATTGGAGGTGAAACTTTATTATATTCATCGCATTAGAACTTAATTACAAATACAACGAGTGAGATGAAGTTACAAGAATAATTTAGAGATGGAGTAGAAATGAATACACGAGTTTGGACCATTGATATATCACGCGGGAGTCATCTTGACGAGAACAACTGAATTGAGGAGAGATGCACCCTGGAGAGTCTTACTCTCGTCTTCGATCAATGCATTGGGGAAAGAAGTACGGAGTTCGAAGGGAGAATACGCAAGAGACGGATGAGCACTGAAATACACTTATTGCACCTTAAAAGGTTATATATTAATGCATAAATGGAGTGGTACAATATATATATATATATATATATATATAAGGGGGTTAAAAGCCACAGGTTCCAAAGTCTAAAGTACTTTAACATTTGCAAAATGTTTTAAAGGATTATCTTTGCTGCCTTAAATATTTTAATACTTTCATGCATATTATGCATAAACGAATTAAAATAATTATTCAATATTAAAACAATGAAAAAAGTGAAAAGATTGAAGCATTTTTGGCTGTAAAGAGTACTTTATGTTAGGAACCTTTGGGTTTTAACACCCTTATATATATAAACTGACGTAGCGATGAATGCTCTGAGCTCGGATACGGTAGCCGACTGATTGAGTCTGGCGACCAATCGATTGCCATCCGGAAGACGGATCTGCAATTACAACACTAACGATCAGCCAACTTAGTGGAGACTTAGAAACAATAGAACGGAATAACAAATAAGAAAATGATCAAACCTGGACTTGAGTCACAGGCTTGCTCTCATCCACAGTGAGAGAAGCCTGAGCAGCCTTCAATGCCGATTCCGAGTCTACAATCGAATTATACAAATCATTAAAAAAATATTATCAGAAATGAAGGTTACGAGAAGCGTTATATAGAAAGGAGACTGCTCCCACCTTCCTTGGATACAAGAGGAGGGACATTGTCAACGACCTCAGGAACGACTGCTCCCAATCGGGCACCAGATCCACCAAAGAGAACCACCTCAATCAAGGTATTTATATGATTTGGAAGAGTCAACAATGGGAATGGTCACAACAAAATTACAATACTTTTCCAAACTCACCTTGGGAGGTTCGTAGTTGCCAGGCATTCTGATCATCTTCATATCGATTTCCTTTCCAGGATACTGCAGCGTCAGTTCACGGGGAATTCGGCTGACAATTCATTGTCAATAAACATCAATATTGATAGCTAATCCATACTATATAATAAAACGCTAACGTCTTGGTTGGTTGGTTTGTCCGGATTGCGAAATCGGAAACATGTAAACAACGCCTCCCCTCCCTCTCGCTCTCTCTCTTTGCGATTGCGAAATACGGCGCACCACGAAGCGGTGAGTCGGACGTAGTCGGGGGATACGGCTGGCCAATTAATAAATCGTACCCTCTTGCGATGTCGTTGAGGAAAGCGGCATTGGCGGGATCGTCGAAAGGTCTCAATTGTCAGATAAAAAAATGAACAACAAAATAACAAATAAAAAATTGCATTCTTTACATTCAGTATCACTTTCTACCAACCTGAGATCTCCATCATTGAGTTGGAATCCATTCTCGTAAGCAGTCATCGTGACTGGGACAGAAGTCGGCTGAATGTTCGAATTTGAAGGAGAATATCATTATATTATTGGTAGATAGTGAGACAATAGTTATACTGATTCTCCAACCTCCGCAGTGGGGGCAGCATCGACTCTCTCTGTGCCACCAACGTGATCTCCCAGTCTATGGCCACCTCCTGCGAAGGTGAGAGAAGAAGACGGATTACCATCCAATCCACGCTGAAAGTTACACTCATCATCAATTAAATATAATACTCAGAATGTATTTTGACTGGACTGAGCCTACTTCGTCCACTTCGGCTCCAGCATCTCTAGCTGCCTTGAAGAGTTCATCTGCGACTTCCCCTTCGTTCTTTCTCGATCTCGGACCAACAACCTGTCATAAAGATGATGGTATATATGAGCGCTAACCAATGACGATTACACCATGAATGTGAATGTACCTGTTGGCCACTGTGCTCGCTTCCTC
Source organism: Pristionchus entomophagus (assembly GCA_036245825.1). Lineage (NCBI taxonomy): Eukaryota > Metazoa > Nematoda > Chromadorea > Rhabditida > Neodiplogasteridae > Pristionchus > Pristionchus entomophagus. The sequence goes on from BTSX01000004.1 coordinate 30,292,195, forward strand.
CCACGAAGAAAGACTGCTGTTCTCCATCAGATTCCTCCCCCGAATCAGCACCTTTAGGGCCATTTGCATTATAATATATAATGCAAATGCCGAAAGCCCACGGTTAACGCACTCTACCCCACGCCATAAATCCTAAGGCAGAAGTTAGCGTCTAAAATGATGATATAACGGATGCATTGGGTCTATATGGTCAAGATCATCGAAGCATAAAAATGGCGGGATATCGAATTTTGAAAACTCGAAAAAAAAATATAACCAAATGATCTACAGTATCGTCCAAAAGTATCTGGCCACTTTTTCATTGGTTCATAACTTTTGACTCGTAAGAGATTTCTTGCTCATACTCGGTCATGACATTGTCCCTCTATTCTCATCCGCAGTTACAAAGCCTATATTCTCCCTTTGCTAGAATTTGCATCCCCTTTCTGGAATCCACACTACCTTAAGGACATAGCCACACTTGAAAAGGTCCAGCATACATTCACTCGTCAAGTTTTCTACCGTTTCCATTCCTCTTCCTACCCCTACACCCTCCCCTCCTACCAAGACAGCATTAAAACCCTTGAACTGCGCGCACTTACTGAGAGGAGTCATAGCTGATCTCTGTATGACACATACCATAATGACTGGTTCCTCTATTATTCCCCGTTCTTCGTTCTATGCATACAAGCCCACTCGAGATCGAGTCTCCTCTTTTGGTATCAACATTGAATTCACTAAATGTACAGCCAGATTCAATTCTTTCCCTGTAAGATCATCTCGAATGTACTCTCAACTACCCGACTTTATTCGCACCGCACCCAATGTCAAGATTTTTAAACGTCGTTTAGAAAATCACCCCCTCATTAATTACCTCTCCCATCCACAGCACTAATCCCCTCGTCTACTCATAATTTTAATTTCATAATATTCATTTTCTTGTTGCGCCTAGTGCGTAGATAAATTATTATTATTATTATGACATAGCGCACCCACCGAGTGTTAGGAATATGTCCTTAGGATATCACAGAACTCCATGGTTGTTGCGTAGTGATGACGTAATCAAGCAAAACAATCGAAATTCTTACATGGATTTTTCCTCAGCCTTCCTACTGGGTGTGATAATAGGAGGCCTCAATACCCTTTCGAGGAAAATATGTACTCTTAGGAGGATGGCGTACAGTGGCTTTAGACTGTCTCAAAGTAGGCACACGAAAAAATGGATTTTCGTTTATTTACATGCTAGAGACTCGTTCAAAAGCTCAAAATGATCCTAACCACAATTCCTGATGATCCCCATAGTTTGGTAACGATAGCTCTTAATCTGACCTCAGGGCACGATTTTTTTCACCTTTTCACATTATGTTTTTCTCCCTATTTTGGATGATCACAGTTCCAAGGGCGATTTTTCTTCAATGGTCATTCCAACACAGGATGGTTGCATATCCATGGAATATACGATTCTCAATTTTTTTGATAACTTTTCAGCCCGCGACAACCAAAAATCCGAGCTCATTATGTCGAAAAAATAATCGATTTTGAAAGTTGTTGAATTTTCATTTTACTGTGAGAACAGAAATCGTAGGAAAGTGGTGTGCCCTATTTCCCGGTAAAGAAGAAATCGCAAAAACAACGGATGGAACGAGAAAATCGCAGGCATTTTGACAAGGGTGTTGCTAGCGTCGTCTCTGGCTCACAGTTTCGCGCTTTTCCAGTCATTTATCTTTATTAAATAAAAGAAAAATAAATATAATGATAAATAAACACACTTGGAAATTGCCAGCGATTTTTCCGTCCCGCTCGTTACTTTTGCTATTTCTACTTAACCGGGAATTAGGGCACACCACTTACCTACGATTCCTGTTCTCACAGTATTCATTCATGATATCATGGGCTCTCATATCGAAATTCGAATTCAGCACTCAAAGATATACTATAAAAAATGTAGTCATGAAGAGAGAAAATTTCTTGCGACTGATGATGGGAATTTTCTCTCACGTTATCATGGTGCATTTTTTGGCAGGAAATCGATCGACCTCGGAATTTCGGTTGCCGTTGGCAGGAGTTATCCAATTGCTCTAAAAAGTTGGGAATCATATATTCCATAGATATGCTATCTTTGAACGAAAATCGCCCTCAGAACTGTAAACATCCAAAATAGGGTCAGTTTTAAAAAAATTGAGTTTTTACGTTCCCTGTGGTCAAATTAAGAGCTATCGTTACCAAACATTGGGGATCATCAGGAATTGTGGTAAGGATCATTTTGAGCTTTTGAACGAGTCTCTAGCATGTAAATAAACGAAAATTTATTTTTTTCGGGACCCTACTTTGAGACAGTCTACAGCCACTGTACGTCATCCTCCTAGGAGTACATATTTTCCTCGAAAGGGTATTGAGGCCTTCTATTATCACACCCAGTAGGAAGGCTGAGGAAAAAACCATGTAAGAATTTCGATTGTTTTGCTTGATTACGTCATCACTACGCAACAACCAGGGAGTTCTGTGATATCCTAAGGACATATTCCTAACACTCGGTGGGTGTGCTATTTCATGACCAAGTATGAGCAAGAAATCTCTTACGAGTCAAAAGTTATGAACCAATGAAATAGTGGACGAATACTTTTGGACGATACTGTAGATCATTCGGTTATTTTATATTTTATTTTGAGTTTTCAAAATTCGATATCCCGCCATTTCTATGTTTCGATGATCTGGACCATATAGTGTGTGGTGATGGGAACCCATGGGGGTATCCAGGGAAAAGTTTGGGCCGGATCGGAGATATCGATGTCCGGCCCTAACGGCCGAGTCCTCGAAAATATCGGAGCCGGTCTCTTAAATGATGATAAACATGTCGCTTACGCTGCTTAAGGTCAAATTAAGACTAGGGTTTAATGGTATGTGGTACGGCCGTTGGGTATGGGGCATTGAGCATATTTCACACCTTTGCCACTTCCTCCAGCCACGTCTTTGAGGGTCGCGAACCTGTAACGGATTACAATTTTGGGAGCTCTATAATATATTACAAATATAATTCCCTGATTGATTGTAGTCTCGATATTAATGGGCTAAAAACTCACTTCTTGCTCATTCTCGCAGAAGATAAGGTGCTACAACGTACCTACAATTATATGCAATTAGATACAATATAAATCGTCATGACACAGGACAGTTATAACTAGTTATTTAATAAACGATACGATGACGGATGACAACAAGCTAGGATCAGAACCGGCAAAGGTGGGAAACGGCGAAATGCGGGAATTTAAATATCCAAGAGTGTGCACGCACGTGAATTGTGCACGCCACTTCTCCTTCTATGTGGCGCAACTGGCAAACGTGGTGTCCTATTAATTATTTCGAATTCGAATTTTTATGTGTTTGGTTTGCATTTAATTTATTTCCAGTTCTTGCGCCTCATATGTTTCTCTTAGCAGGTTGGTCACTGTAATGGAATCATCAATTCAACATCGTCTATGATTCCATTTATTCCATATAAACGTCTTTTTAAAGCAGTCAAGTTCCTCCCAGTCTTCCTCTTCGTGTACATCTTTCTCTACTCTTCTCTGTTCCGCTGGCCTGATTCTGCCGGTCCTCGATTTCCTCCTCAACACTTAGCGAACTATGTGTGTCCATCTTCAAACGGTGGAGAGAAGTATTCCCACTTCGATTCATTCTCTCCTAATGATACCGCCTTGACTGAACCACGAATACTTCTACTATTGGAGAATGTATTTTCTCGTCATGGGAGACTTATCACACAAATGCTAAATGCCACCAAGTGTGCATATAAAGTGAGTTGTTGAATTTTGAATGCTTGACAATGTATTTCTTCAGATTGAAACGTTCTCAAAAAACCTACCTCTTCTTACTACTTCCACTCGTGGACGCTATTCAACCATTATCATCGAGAACTTCAACCGCTATGTTAATCTGCCCAAATGGAACCGGCAATTGCTGGACAAGTATTCACAAGATTACAAGTGCGGTTTACCCGTTTCTTTTATTCCATTCACTATTATATTCAGAGTTCCCATCGTATCTTTTTTCCCTGGGCGTGTTCAGTTCTTCTCTAGCTCGAAAGTGAGAGGGATGAATCTGACTATGTGGCATAATCAGAAGGTTTGACCCATTTTCTCGACTGTTGTTCTTTTTTATAACTGATTTCTTGGTGTACAACTTATTAGACACTTGTTGAGGCCTTTAATGCTCGATTCTCGCCATCCTCTGTTATTCCCTTCATCGGTCGTCCTGATGCCGTTCTTCCCTTTCCCGTTTCTGATGGGAGAGAATGGAGTCTATTCGAAGAATCTTCTGATTACGAATCGGTTCTAGTCGTAGAAGACATAGAAGGAAGAAGAAGAGCAGCTATTATTAGGGATAAAGGTAATATTTTAGGAGACGTGATTATCGATGGAAAATTGAGCTGTCGTTTGCTCAGGGTTGGTGGATGGCGTGGAGAAGATTGTGATTGGACACAATCTGAGTGAGTGGATGATCGGATTGGGATTCATCGATTCTCTCAGGTACTTCTTACACTCACTATTGATATAAGGCCAAATATTGCTTCATTGGATATTACATATTAGTGTGTTTGAGATGGTCTACAAAGAGTCGATGTGGAGTTGATTCTCTAGACCGATTCATCCAAATAGACATTGACGATGTGTTTGTGGGAGCGAGAGGAACGAGAATGATCCCTGATGATGTGGAGGCACTCGTTCAATCACAAGGTGAGGGTTGTCTGTTTAGTTGCACTTGTAGATTGGAGTCTTGTGTCTTGAGAGAGACTCCGTCACTCTATCTCTAACTTCTCGTATCTCCTTGGCTATTCTGGTGCATATTTCCTCCACGGAGATGATCTAGAGGACGAGGGAGATAAAAAGCTCATTGGTACGAAGGCCGGAACTGAAATAAAAACTAAAGCGTAAATTTCAGAGACAGCAACAAATTTTTTGTGGTTTCCTCATATGTGGAAGCACAATCACGCACAGGAATACAACGAGTCCTTCCTACAATCAACGATGAGACTCAATAAGCAGTTCGCAGTGGTCAGATTTCTCTTTTGTACTGTAGAACGTAGGTCGACAAGCTAGCTCGATACGACTAAAATAAAAGTTGTCCCTCCCGAGTGTTGGGGACTTAGCCCCATATACAGCTTGATATAAGAGACTGACATCAGTGAGAATCACTAAAGAAGAGTAGTGATAAATTATTGATTTACGGTGTCGAAAATATCTCGATTGTAGGCTAACAATTTGCGAGTTCCATTCGAATACGCGATTTCTCCTCAGCATGGGGGAGTTTATCCCGTGCATAACGCACTTTACGAAGCATGGGAGAAGGTAGGCTTCTTTTCCATGAATTAAGGAATAGTTGATAGTGATGCTGAGGAGAAATCGCGTATTCTTAATGATATATCTCAGGTGTGGGGTGTGAAAGTGACATCAACAGAGGAATATCCACACTTTCGTCCATGGAATAGTAGAAGAGGTTTCATATATAGAGGAGTGAAGGTATTCCTTTTTTCTATTTGAAATATATATCATTGTTATAGTTGATAAACATTAAGTGAACTCAACCAAACCAGGGCAACATAATAAGTCAATCGATTTTCTGAAATCTTTTCCGAAATAGGAAAAACAGTCCTGAACCAAAGTAACGCATATTCTAGAATTTTTACTATGTCATATACATGAGCAATTTTTTGCGTAAGGATCGAGCAAAGTCTGGTACAGGCAAAAAATCATATATTCACAGACGATGGCCTTATGGGAAACTTTGGATTCATTACTTATAATGAAAAAAAAAACTTAAATTTTTTTCGATATTGACGGAAAAAGACAAGGAAATAAGTTACCCCTTGGTCCATCTTTTGAGACTATGCAATTTTTTGCTGTGCTAAACCTTCTAAATTGCTGTTATAGACGGCGTAATGTTGTTCGATTCATAGACGAACAGCCTCATAAACAAACACGTGATTGTTTATCGAATAATAATGCATTTGAGGTTCTTCCTCGTGAGACTTGTGGTCTCTATACGCACACTCAACTATTCCATCTCTATCCTGGAGGAGTGAACAAACTGATCTCATTGATAGAAGGAGGAGATCTATTCTGGACCATTGTACTCAATCCAGTGGGAGCATATTATACCAAATCAATCAGAGTAGATGTAATGGTTGTAATTGTAGATGTCCATCTTCATGACTCATCAACAGAACTTCTCCCATGATAGACTCGCTCCCTACACCTTCGATAACTTGATTTCATTCATCCAATGCTGGACTAGACTCCGATTGAAATGGGAAGATCCCATCTCAGCTGCTCAAAGATACTTCAACCTTTTCCCCATGGAGAAAAATCCTATTTGGAGTGTGAGTCACTTATAAATATCTTTCCCTTAACATAAGGGCCCCCTTTATGTGCAAATTCGGGTTCTAAAGTTCTTTTCATTGGGTGGTGTATACGTAATGAATACCAACAAAAAATAGTGGAAAGATAGCGGGAGTGCTTTGAGGGAGTTGGCCTATACATCACCTACATAGCGTACGGTAGTTCAGGGGTGGCTGCGCCATTGAAAGAATGTGCCAACAATGAGGCCTAGCAGCAACGGGTCTCAAACGTCTCCAATCCTTTCACCTTCTTCACCATTTATTTGTTCTTTAAATATTTGTTTATTCTTTCAACACACGTAGATTAATCAAGTCAGCTTGCACGACCCACTTAACGGCGGATGTGTACACCGTTTCCTATTTTTTTCTCTCAAAACAAATGTGTATACGCTCTGCCCTCTTTGCCCTATGCCTCTCTGAGGGGGGGGGGGTGACTAGTGAGGGTCATGGAGGTCCACATTTTCTTTTCCAACTAATGACAATGATTGAGAATCCGTGTATGGACGATCGTCATCGTTGTATTCTGCCTCCCTCCTTCAATTGTTCTTCCCTCACTCTTCCCAATCTACTCGTTGTCGGACCTCAGAAGACAGGTCCATTCATAACCATTCTCCATTCTCACGTAGTACTATCAGGCCGTTCGCCTTATTTTCGAACAAGGGCCGGCACAGCTAAAAAAAAAAAAGCTCAATTTCCCGAAACTGTGTATTTTGGGGTTTTCGAGGGTGCTGAAGACGGTAGACATATCCATTTTGCCCGCAGACCTCTCGTTTCCAGATGGCGTCACGCCGAGTTCACGTTTTGACGAGATACTCGGCTGCCGCGAAGGCTAATTTTAGGCGAAAATTGTTTCTGGGGTAAAATTGCATGGAGAACACGCCGTTCATTTTTCATGATTTTCAAAAATAATTTTAAAAATCCAAGTTTTCGTAGAGGCAATTGCATGCTTAACAACCTACATAGAAAGATCGGGCGTGACGAGATGATTCTGAATCTATAATATAATCCAAATCCGTGGTCGGAAATAAATTAGAGCTAGCTTAAAGTGAAGCAATTCCGTCAGAAAACATGCCTCTCTGTCCCTTCTCTCACTTTCCCTCGGCCCTTCCCAGGTAGGATGGACGAGAGCGTGTGGAGAATGAGAGATCGCACAGGGGGACAAGGGGAGAAACCCTCGTTTTCTGACTGAATTGCTTCACTCTATGTTAGCTCAAATCTATTTCAGACCACCGATTTGGATTATATTATGAGTGACTATCTGACCCAGTGAAAATAGTATTGGCAAAGCGAACAAAAAAATCGAATTCGTTCCAAATGTGTGAGATGGTAGAACCATAGGTCAAAAAGTGTGTCCACATGGGCACAACGTAGGTTGTTCAGCATGCATTTGCCTCTACCAAAATTTGGATTTTTAAAAAATATTTTTGAAAATCATGAAAAATTAACTAGACAGGCGTGTTCTCCATGGGTGATAAGACGTCTCGGAAAAAATTTCTGGAAAGTCCATTTCGGAAATTTTTCTCCGGAATTATTTTATCCTTATTTTCTTCACATTTTGTTATCACTAACATCATGTCCTGGTTGAGTTGAACTGCTTTTGATAAATAAAGAGCAGTAACAAATCGTTTATCATGCCCAAATAGTAATAGAAGGAGTGTGAGCGGGGACGCGTCGCGGTTAAAAAATTCCGAACGGATTTTCCCAAGTCCCGCTTGATTTTTCCCATTTAGTTTTCTCCCAATTGGATTTTCCGATTTTTTTCTCCGAAATGCCATCACCTTTTCCATGCAATTCTACCCCAGAGACAATTTTCGCCTAAAATTAGCCTTAACGGTAGCCGAGTACCTCGTCAAAACGTGAATTCGACGTGACGCCATCTGGAGCCAACGAGGGGCCTGCGGCAGGGCTGTGCGTAAAATATTTTTCGTAAAAATTTCGTAAAACGTAATTTTACGAATATTTTTCTCGTTAAATTCGTAAAATTTTCGTAAAAAGTTGGCGAGTAGGTATTTCCTAAGTTTTCTGCCAAAATTTCAAACCTATTGCGTCTTTCAAGTGTCCATGTTCCTTGAATGCAGTTTTCAACATTCTGAATAGGTTCTCTCAATTATTTTTAAATTTCTCATTTCTCACAACTTATCACCAGAAAAAGTTATCAATTAACACACTAGAAAATTATATTTAAAAGCACCAATAGATAATTTTCGGACATTTTGGATGTAAGCTACGATAAATTCATGTGCATGAAAGTGAAAAAGCACAGAATTAGGGCGAAAAATGTTATTTGCACTGTCAGTGATATTTCGTAAAATATTTTTATTTTCGCTAAATTTTACGGTGATAGGACGTTTAGGAACTCTCAATCGGTGACGTTTAGGAACCTTTTCAAGACCGTTTAAAACGCGTTCTCTGTTATTCTGCAGGAAACGGGGCAAATAGTGGCACAACTCCTTCAAACTGGACATCCGAAGTTCATACTTAGGGTGTCGAACCATCAGGGAAGATGACAACTTTTTTTGAAAAAAAATTCAGTTTTGACCTACTTTATCGATTTTTTCATGAATTTTGAAACTTGATATTTCGGTACCATGTGACATATCATTCGAAAGAGCATCGAAAGTTATGTAAGAATCTAAGTTTTGAGCCAGTTGTTATGTTCCACTCATGAGATAACTGCACACATGTTCAATTTTTCGTCAAAAAAAAATCAGGATGGCCCCATATCTCAAATTCATTTGTAGGTCCCAAATTTTCTCGTTTAATACGTCAAATTTATCGTAGAATCTGAGTATTATGTTCTCGGGGCGATCCCAGGATGCCGAAGGGTCGCTATGGGCCTCTGAACAGGGCCAATTCGATGGTTCCGACAGTTTATCAAGCTCAACTTTTTTATTTCACTTTCTAATGATCTCTAGTATCGAAAGTCGAATTTTACGCGCAAAAATACACCAGAAACACCTATTGTCAAATCGTTCCGAGAGAAAAAAGTTTCAACTTTTTCATGACCATGGTCATTTTTGGGTCAAAAAGTCGAAATCTTAGAACTATCTGCCTATAGTTGTTTACACCTTATTTTCACTCGTAGAGATTGAATTTTTATATTAGAGCTCACCAAAATGTGAAAGAAAAAAGTTACGCTCGAAAAATTTTTAAATGTAGTAATTCGAGCTTAACTTTTTTCTTTCACATTTTGGTGAGCTCTAGTATAAAAATTCGATTTTTACAAGTGAAAATAAGGTGGAAACAACTATAGGCAGATAATTCTAATATTTCGACTTTTTGACCCAAAAATTACCATGACCATGAAAAAGTTGAAATTTTTTTTCTCTCGGAACGATTTGGCAATAGGTGTTTCTGGTGTATTTTTGCGCGTAAAATTCGAATTTCGATACTAGAGATCATTAGAAAGTGAAATAAAAAAGTTGAGCTTGATAAACTGTCGGAACCATCGAATTGGCCCTGTTCAGAGGCCCATAGCGACCCTTCGGCATCCTGGGATCGACCCGAGAACATAATACTCAGATTCTACGATGAATTTGACGTATTAAACGAGAAAATTTGGGACCTACAAATGAATTTGAGATATGGGCCTATCCTGATTTTAAGACAAAATGACGAAAAAATGAACATGTGTGCAGTTATCTCATAAGTGGAACATAAAAACTGGCTCAAAACTTAGATTCTTAAAAATCGATAAAGTAGGTCAAAACTGAATTTTTTTTCAAAAAAGTTGTCATCTTCCCTGATGGTTCAACACCCAAAGTATGAACTTCGGAGGTCGATTTTTAAAGAGTTGTGCCATTCCCCCTGCACTAGTACAGAGAACGCGTTTTAATACGACGGAAAAACGGGTTAGACCCTTCATTTGAATACAGGATACATTTTAAACCTCTTCTTTCTGAATTGGTAGCCATAGGTACTCAAATAAGGGTTCTAAATCGTCTTTCCGATCTTTTGAAAGGGTTCCTAAACGTCACCGATTGAAAGTTCCTAAACGCGAGTTCCTAAACGTCCCATCACCAATTTTACGAAAAATTCGTTAAATCGTTAAACGTAAAATGCACAACCCTGGTCTGCGGGCTAAATGGATATGCCCATCGTCTTCAGCACCCTAGAGAACCACAAAATACACAGTTTCGGGAAATTGAGGTTTTTGATCTGTGCCAATACTGGTCAGATCTGCTCGAAAATAACGCAAACGGCCTCATATTATGTACTCTCGATAGGGAATGTCTGACTGTGTTGTGTTTAGGCACGACAGCTCTCTCTTCTTTCCTTCAACTGCATCCTCATGTTACCACCAATGAAAAAATGGATAAATCGTTTGAGGAGGTGAGTGCAGTTTTCCTCCTTTCAAGTGTTGACCAATGTTCGTGAGGTTCAATTTTTCTCTGGTGAGAACTACGGGAAGGGCTTGGACTGGTACAGAGAACTCTTCAGTAATGGTCAGTATTTCAAATGATATGGCCTCGCGTCGCTTTACATATTCATAGAAGGGCTGCTATGTATTTCATTGATAGTCTTCTTGCTTTGAGCGAAAACATTTTAGGAAGGAATATGTAGGGCAATTTTTTGAAAAATAAAAAAAAATTTTTTAATGCCTTATTATTAGATGGGTTCTGATCCCAATTGAGGCTCTTTACTGTTGATTCTGCAGGTTCAATCATAATGGATAAAAGTGCAACATATTTTGATTCGGAAGAAGGACCGAGAAGAGCTGCTACACTCATTCCAAATACGAAGATCGTCGTGATACTCCATGATCCCATTCTCAGGTATGATACAACACTATCCAGCCCCCCCCTCCCCCTTCCCCCTACTACTACCTACTACTACGAGTTGTTTCGAATGCATAACTTTCTCAAGAATGATGTTATGCCAGGGCATATTCGTGGTATCATCATTTGGTGGCTCGTAATGAGTCGATAGTAGAAGGATTGTCGATGGATGATATACTCGATGGAGGAACATCCAATGCAAAGAAGATAAGAAAGAGATGCATATCAGGAGGAAGGTAGATGGATCTCCCATCGATCGATAGATGGTAATGATCTACTATCAGATATGCCCATCATCTGGATCGATGGTTGGAATGGTTTCCTTCTTCTCAATTCTATCTCATCGATGGAGGTGCATTGAGGGATGATCCAGTCCAAGTGGTGGATCATCTATCTCGATGGCTCCATCTTTCTCCCTTCGACTTCCAATCCTCTATTCAATTCAATCGCAAGAAGGGATTTTACTGTAAAGTAAGTATTTTTCTCTTTCTCTCATTCACTTTCGATTCCATTCCATTCAGATAGTTTCTGGTCATCCGTCATGTCTTGGTGCTTCAAAGGGTAGATCATACCCACCTCTTTCTCCTAGTTTATCCTCTCGTCTCTGTTCCATTTTCCGGGATGATAACATCGCTCTTCATAAGATGCTTCTCAAACATAATTTCCCCGTTCCTTCATGGCTCCCTTCTTCACTTGATCAATGCTAGACTCTCTCTCGTTTATTTGATTTGCGCAGATTTGTACTTGATACTCATAGACCTTCTACGTTGTCCGGATATTCATTTGTATTAATCTCTCAGGTACTAACTTCTCATTCTCCTTGTTATACTGCCATAATTTGTCTCTGTTAATGGGTATCTCTCCTCAAATCCACTATGAGTCTTTGATACCCACATAAGGGTACCTTTTATCTTGGTTGCTGCACTCACTACTGTATAAAAGTTTTGTTATAATTGATTCTTCATTATATGGCTCTGTAAGGCGTTGTGATCGCTCTCACATACTTGATCCCTTCTTTCAAATTCTTGGTAACGGTATGCCATGCTAGCGATTTCCCCCGACATAATCGGGGGAATGCCACTTTTATTGTATGTTATACCAGCGGCATTCCACCGACTACGTCGGGGGAACACCACTGGCGGTGTTCAGAGCTTCGCGCTTCACATAAGCTTAGTTCGCTTAAGCTTAGATTGTGTGGATGCCAGGACGCCCATACCAAAAGTGGGCGGGGCGCCCAAACCGGACAGACAGACAGACGTTTGCGCTTCATATATAGAACGGATATGGATTGTAGGCATGCCGAAGTACTACTGTGACTACTGCGATACTTTCCTCACTCACGACTCTCCCTCTGTGAGGAAGACCCACAATGGAGGAAGGAAACACAAGGAGAATGTGAGGATGTACTACCAGGTATGTTCCCCCTCTATGGCCCACGGTGGAATATCCCCCCCCCCCTATTGCCTACGGTGGAATATATCCTGCCATGATGTCTTGAAAAACAAAAATTATAGGGATTCCTTGTAGATTCTTTTTCTTCTTTACCTCTGCAATGGATGAAGTAATTTCAACATATAATACGTCATTCGAATCGTATTGTCAGTATGATTCGCATGCTATATTGTGGGTTGTAATGTAATTACTCCATCCATGTAAGAACTTAAAATAAAAACAGATTTCGCAATCTTGCATATCCCTTATGTATATATCTATGGACATATCATATGTCTCGTATGTTGTTCTGGCTACAATCACACCCAGTAAGCATTGCTGCTTTTATAATGATTATGGGATACGAATTTGATCAGTCACTGCTAATAAATATGTGTGGATTGCAGAAGTGGATGGAAGACCAGGCACAGAAGCTTGTTGATGCGACTGCAAAGGCATTCGCTGCTGGAAGAGGTACGGTAGGCATTGATTATCTACTTGAGAAGACCAGATTCATTCTAGCAAGGGAATCATTTATCTCTCCTGGTTTTCCCTAACCTGTTAAATCATGAGTAGGAATGGTAAACATGCCTCAAGGAAGTTAAGACGATGAGTCGATGATTTTCGACCATTTCAGAATATCGAAACGTGGGGTTCTGCATTTTTGACTGACCTGAGAATTGTTCTCGGCTGTGTTCTGCGCACTAATTCATTACATTGCTGATTTATCCTTGCACATCTACATGATATTAAATTAACCTATTCAGTTGACGTCGAAAAAGGCGAACTTTGCCCGATTTGAAAAATCTCACATAAGGGGGTACCCTTTTGTGAAGAAAAAAACGTATACATATTCTTTTCCTGGCCCGGGTATACCTTTTTGACCTATGGCCTCACATAAGCTTAGTTCGCCTAACATGGGAAGGGTCACAGGACACATTCTCTGATCGGCACCAAACTTTCAGTACCAACTAAATCGACTACGCTGATTTCAAATCTGTTTTCTAGATCTGCATAATAGGTCATAGAAAAATCGATAATTTCGGTTGTGTACTAGAGTCAGTGTCGAGTGAGGCATGGGCGCTCTCAAGAGACAGCTGGAATGTGGCAGCGTGGTAGAGTGGTTAGGAAGTGGGATCACAAAGCGGAGGGTTTCTATTCCCACGCTCTGCAAAATATTTTGCCACTTTTTGCGCAACCTCTTGAGAAGTTGTAAACAAAAACAATTTTATCAACAACAACATTAACAAACTTTTGACAATTTAGCAAGAGTGAACGCCCTTGGGCTCTTGCAGATTCACGTATAGTTTCTCCCCCATTGACCCATCAGCGAACACAATCGGCATGACTGTGTAGCTGTGGGTCAAACTCGCCTTGCTCTTGACACCCCTCACAACGGTCCGATCCCCCATCGGCGCCAGGCTCCTGTAACGACTACCGTAATGAGGGAGAGGGGAGGGGTACGGTAGGAAGAGGAAATGTTACGAACCTTTTGCTATGCATTTCCTTGAGGAAACCGCTCTGATCCGCGTTGGCAATGGAGTTGATAAATAAGACAATTGGTGAAAGGGTGAAAGGGGGAGAGGGGAAAGGAACCTGCCTGCGTCGGCATGCCAGTCAGACACCATGCCCATTAATGGGCATGGTGTCTGACTGGCATGCCGACGCAGGCAGGTTCGACTCTCGCCCGCAGGTGATGTTTTGCAAGAGGTAGAGAAAGGCGCGCGCCCCAACCACTAGTCTCACACTAGTCTCCGTCAAGCGTGTCTCCGTCACTAGTTTCACGGACAGCGCAAATACCTGGCCTAATGGGCATGGTGTCTGACTGGCATGCCGACGCAGGCAGGTTCGACTCTCGCCCGCAGGTGATGTTTGCCCGCAGGTGATGCCCCACGATCGACCATGTTTTGCAAGATATTTAAGTTCGTATTAAGAGTATAGCAACATAGAAGTGATCAAAGTACACACAAGTCATTGAAAAAAAAAATGCAAAAGAGTTTGCAGAGCGTGGGCATTGAACCCAGACCCTCCACTTTGTGATCCCACTTCCTAACCACTCTACCACGCTGCCACATTGCACCTCTCTTGAGAGCGCTCATGCCTCACTCGACACTGACTCTAGTACACAACCGAAATTATCGATTTTTCTATGACCTATTATGCAGATCTAGAAAACAGATTTGAAATCAGCGTAGTCGATTTAGTCGGTACTGAAAGTTTGGTGCCGATCAGAGAATGTGTCCTGTGACCCTTCCCATGTAAGCTTAGATTGTGTGTTGACAGGATGCCCAAACCAAGCGTTGGCAGTACGTCCAAACCGGACAGACAAACAGACAGACGTTTGCGCTTTATTATATAATGATAATTTAAATTCGGATTCCATCGTTGTCGGTAAAAACGATTATTTTTTTTCAATTTTCCCTAAATTTTCACGTTTTTTTCCCACCGGTCAGCCAGAAACAGGAAATAAGATGTACTTTGGGAAATACCAGACCGAAGTACATGCCCGAATATGGCCCTGTTGTTCCCATTCCGGTGGGTGAGCGGTACTTTATTTCCCGACGACACATGGTAAACGTGGTCCTTCCCATTTGCGCGTCAATCCCGTTCTTTAAGACAGTAGATGCTCAGTCGCACCGCGCTTTGCGTCTCTGGGAACTGTAGGAATTCCCTCATTTTTTCTGATTTCCGTAGCAAGACCAAAAACCGTAATTAGGATTACGGGTTTCGGCTAAAATCGTCATTGATTTTTCTACCAGGTACAAAAGTCGAGGAACCATTATCAAGTCTGCAACGGTAGCGTATAATCTTTCTATGTTTAGTAACTATTTCTACGTTTATTATCTACTCAACAGGGCCATTTCTCATAATTGAGTGTAGGAAAATAAAATTTCCGTGTGGATGGTCGAAAATAACCGAGTGGTCTTGTTAATCAAGGCTGGGATATTAGCTATTTCATTGGCTTGTATATTTGAATGTTGATTGCAGGTCGAGGAATGGGTCCTCCTCCTGGAATGCCTATGATGGGACAAATGAGACCGATGGGAATGCCCCCCCTGGGAAGAGGTCAACTACTTTTCACTCCTTTTAGTGTCATTTCATGTCCATCTTAGCGAGTTCACACAATGCTTTCACTGTGAGCTAATATGATAATAGATACGAAACCACAAACCGAGATAGGACACTGAGAATATCCAGGTATGAAAGGATAAAGATTTCCCTAATTCCTTTAGAGTTTTTTGAGGATTAGTATTAGAGAGTACTTAAAGGAGAAAAAAATCAAAATTTAAAAATAGTCGTAAAAGTGCTTCGTGCCTCATCAGTTACACTAATGTTGATCACATGCATAGGAGGCCGTTTGCGATAGATTCAACAAGATTCGACGGGGGTCTGGAACAGGTGAAAAATCCGATATGCTCAAAAAATTTACTCCCGTGGTAACTTTTGATTCTGAATCTACTGGCGTTTTCAGTTTTTCGATCTGAGCCTTCTGAATCCGGTTACGGCACGACGTCAAGCTGGCCAAATTCTTGTTTTGCTATAAAAACAAAACTGCCCCGGAAAGGGATAAAACGGCCACAAATCTCGCACACTCGACCAGAATATGATGCTCAATCGAATGAGCTTTTGGGCGAGGGTCTAGCTTTTTTCGTTTTCGAGAAAATGCAACTTTTTGACTCAATCCTATGAGCGAGTAATGGAATATAACATTCGAATCGCCTTGAGATGTAAATTTCAACGGTATATATATGTCCAGGGATTAAACGTGGGCGAAGATGGGGTTTGGCCCTTTTTAACCTTTAAACTGCCCTTTTTGTTGAAAAATAAATGATATGATCATAAAGAATAGTACAAAAACACATTTCCATAACCTACTGTCAAAACGGAAATGATTTCTCATGAAACATTAACCTCAGGTTCGACTCCCCACCGATGCATGAACTTTTGCAAGAAAAAATAATTTTCTCCGAAAACTATTAGAAACAATCAAATGACCTCTACGATGTAATTTTAGACTATTTTAAACCATCTTATAAGTTATTTTTCAACAAAAAGACCAGTTTTAAGGTTAAAAAGGGGCAAACCCCATCTTCGCCCACGTTTGAACCCTGGACATATGTATACCGTTGAAATATACGTCTCAAGGGGGCTCGAATGATATATTCCATTACTTGCTCATATGACTGAGTCAAAAAGTTGTATTTTTTCAAACCTAAAAATGATAGACCTTCGCCCAAACGTTCATTCGAAATAACATCAAATTCTGGTCGGGTACGCGAGATTTGTGGCCGTTTTGACCCTTTCCGGGGCAGTTTTTACAGCAGGACAATAATTTGGCCCGTTTGACGTCGTGCCGTAACCGGATTCAGAAGGCTCAGATTGAAAAACTGAAAACGCCAGTCGATTCAGAATCAAAAGTAACCCCTGGAACCAAGTTTTGAGCATATCCGATTTTTTTACCTGTTCCAGCCACTTGTTGGCCATCTCATAAATCTTCAGTTTATCTCATTCTGTCAAAAAAAATTTGTATTTATAGTTGTCCTCATTCCAGCAGAAAAAGACGGTTGATAGTATAATTGATTTAAGGAATGCCTCCATACGGTGGTCCGATGGGAGGTCCGCCCATGGGAATGGGAAGAGGTCAGACTCATTTCACTCGTCATCTTATTCGTATTCTATATTTTGAAAGCTTTATTGATTAATTGTATTAAGGAATGGGATATGGAGGTGGAATGGGTGGAATGCCCCCGATGGGGCCTCCTCCTATGGGTCGCCCTCCAATGCCTGGACTGCCCCCTATGCCTATGTAATACCCTAATACCACACTTCTTCTTTTACCACTACGTCCACTTCTCTATTAAATCATCCTCAACAATATATATTTCTGCTCGTTATTAAGTACCACAGATCAGTCTCAATTATGCACGAAACATCCTTAATTATTGTTTCGCCCACGTCGGAACTCATGTAAAAATTCCTTCTCGCACATTCTTCCTATTGTTGACGTTGTTTTCCAATCACCAGTTTCGAACTGCGATAAATTAATGAATAATTGAGAAATTGTTTGTCTGTGTCTGGTCATTAACGTAAACCTGTCGTTTGTGAATATCTGTTAACCTCTACATACAGTATATTTTAAAGTGAGATATAGTTGAAGATGTGTGATATCGATCGGCTCAAGAAGACTATTACGAACACATTCAAGATAAATGCATTCACTCTTAAAAAGTGAGTTTGATTGTATAAGAATTCATGTCAATCGTCTAATGCTCAGAGAAGCTCTCGAATTTGCCGTTAATAAGTTAGAGGAATTCGATAAGGACAAGCAACAATTCTGGATAAAAAGATTCATTGAAGGATTGAGGAAGGAAAATCGTGAGTACAGTACCCAATTTATGTATCATATTTAGAGACCGCAGAGGGGTATCTTCAGAAAAATACTAGGATCATTCTGTCCAATTTACCCTATAGATTCGTTCCTGCTGAATCGAATACGAACAAAAATATATTTTTAAATTATTAAATTAGCAAACTAAAGCAATTAATAAAAAATAGCGGCTTGAACGGACCCACAGTAATACTTTCTTGTGTAGAGTCGTGTCAAACTTATTACTCACACCGTTTCATTTGTTTAAAAAAATTATTTTCAGCATCTTGCAACGTTTGGTTTTAATTATTCGTATAGTATGTTATACTACTATGTATAAAGGAGTAGCAATGGGAACAATTTGCAGGCAAAATCACTTCACATTCCAGAAAATGATGAATTAAGAAAATTAAAGTTCGCTGACTTCGAAGTTATAGAACTTTCTTCTGGGTTAACTTCAAGAATCGTATTTAGTATCAAAACAACCGCAATGCTCGCTAGAATAATAGGAGAAATAAACTTAAGCGGTGACATTCGATATAAGGAAATATAGGTCAAAGTAGATCAAAATGTCGCTTATTTGACCGTTTTTGCCCTGTAAATCAGTTCCGGGCTAACTTCTCGGGCCGTGCATAGTGTCAAAAGTATAGTGCGCGTGTGCAGAATAATTAGGTATATAGACTTAAGCGGTGACATTCCATATAAGCAACTGGTAGGTCAAAATGCAGCTTCCAATTTTGAGCTGCATTTGCGAGCACTGCGAGCGCATCTGAAGCAAACAAAGTATCGTGCAGTGCTAACAGAGATCTGAAGTATGCATTGCGATCATTGAAAAATATTTTAAAACTAAATAAAGATGCGAAAAATCGATAAAATATAAGCGCGTTTTTGAGGTGATGTGGTTAGGCGACTTTTTCGAATATGCAGCACAAAAATCCCTCAACGCCCGCACTCCGCGGTCTCTAATCATATTGTCACATATCATATTGTGTGATAAGTTATGTTGCAGTCAACGGAACTGTTGTCGATTTGACCACGCTGAGAAACGTGGCAGCCGCAGTTTCGACCTCCAGGAACGAGAAGTGAGTGAATACACCACATCTAAGTACCCAAGCTTATTTTCATTTACAGTATACCTATTTTGAACGTGTTTGACGTGACGACCGTACCCCGATGGGATCTAGCTCCCGATGGAGAAGTGAGTTGATACTGTACTTTGATTATTATACTAATTATTGGTTATAGATGATTATGGGCGGGGAAAGGAAGGAGAATTTACAACACGTGGATAATGGGACTACTGCACTCAGACAGAGACTACTCCTTGTACAGGGAGTGAGTCCCCCCCCCCCTCTTCCACCACCCCCCCCCCCCCCCCCGCTCTTCCACCATCCCCCTCCCCCCCCCCCCTCCCTCTCCCTATCCATTGAATTGTTGTCTTGAGCGTCTCTTTCGTACGAGTGAATTGGATGGGTGCAGTATCTCTCCCATCGATTCCCTCATCACGGCAGCTCCTTCAGAAGGGACCATCATCGTTGTCGGGATACTCGTCAAGATAAAGGTATTAATCATTCTATCTTTCCAATTGGATCAATACACTTCTTCCATTTGATATGTATATTTTCTTTTTCAGAATGATCAATATTACATAGAGGATTTGACTGGATGTATTCCGATGGAGATGAACGATCAGACCACTTTCCATGCAGGAATATTCCATATTGGATCTGTGATGATCTTTGAGGTTTCTTGTATTAATCAGATATATATGATATAATAAATGTATTGATTAAGGGTGAATGGGACGGACGAGTTCTCATAGTCTCTGCCATTGCCCTTCTTCCCTCTCATTCTGCTGATGAGACGAGGTCATACATTGGCAATGGAAATATATTCGGAGGACCGGAGAGAATGGCATTCAGGTTATTCTCCATCTCATCATCATATCCATCCAACAAAAGTAATATCATTTCTACTTGCAAGAAGGAAAAGCATGCAATTAGTTGTAGTGATTGAGTTGTAATGATACCCCCTAACCCCCCCCCCCCCCCTTCCAGAGCGTGTCCTAAACTAGCCAATCGAGCCGCTCTTCGCAATGATTCTTCCCTCGTCCTTCTATCTGATGTCAATGTGGATAAACATGATGTTAGTGATATCTCTATTACTCGATCGATAATTGGATAGATAAGACATGGACTGAATGGATATTGATTGATTGTAGACCCGTAAGGCCTTGTATTTGGTGCTGGAGGGATTCTCATCCTGTCCTCCAACTGCATTCATTCTCTGTGGAGACTTCTGCTCTCGTCCTCTCCAATTGGAATCAAGTCAATTGGTGGAAGAAGGATTCACTCAATTGGCTAAGATGATCAGTCAGTTTCCATTTCCATCCAAATATTGACTAGGGACCACCGAACCGGAAAAGTTAGAATCAGAGCCGGCAAAGGTCCTGTCATGGAGTAGGAAACATCGAAATGCGGGAATTTAAATCCTCCACGTAATTTGGCATTTTCCAGGATTAACCGATTATTTCGGAATGCACATTTACATTCTTATCATTAATACAAAAGTCTGGTAGCAAAGCACCGCGTATAAGAATATTAGAAAATTCTGTAGAGGCAAACATGTTTTAAATGGTCGGTGAAAAGTGCGTAGTTTGCGAATTCGGATGTTTTACTTAGCTAACGATTTATTCTGGGGATGCGCACTCAGGGTTTTGGCTTCAGCGTGATCAGTGTGCAGGACTCGAACGTTTGGCAAGTTTTTTCCCGAAATCCATAGATGCAAACCTTGTCAAATAACTGATGGAACAAAATAATAAAATAGACCGTCCAACGAGTGATTAAAACCCTTTGTTGATCTATTCTTATATATTATGCATTGATTTTGTTTAAACCATTGATTGGAGTACGAAATATGTGCATAAGAAATATAGATTCAGTTAAATTCACTACTGCCCGCGGTTTCACTCATGGATACCGTATACCTTGATTACGTTTGTCCTGACTGATACCTTCACATAGAGAGGGCAATGGGGTATTAATAAACAAACTCAAATATTTATTCCTTATACTTCGCTTATAGAATCGAGTGTGCTGAATCTAACAACAGCAAAGAAAGGCATAACAAATTATAATATAATAAAATATAGGGATTTATCAAAATCTTCGATTGACTGCCCATCTACCGTAACCAATGGGGGTGAGTTAGCGCGAGTTTATTACTGAAAATGTTTCATTCTGATTTAAAAATATTTAAACAATATTTTTATTCATTTTTGTGTATGCCACTTTGAGAACTAATGAAAGTGGATATAATACTGGTGAATTTGAGAGAAAAAGCTGGAATGCGAACGAGAATTCGATGAAATTCGAAAATCATGAAGTGCTGTCTTCAAGGCCGTTAAGCGATTCTTCCGAGTGATAGTAGCCAATCGGTTTCACAAGTAAAAGAGTCTCCATCACCCATAGATCGAGCTGTGATAGGCTAATAAGAACGGGCCGAAAAGATAACGATGCTATAGGTCTGAAAGTGCGGAAAATAGCGAAAATGAGTGATTTTTGGTGTTTTAAAACTGCAAAACTATAGATCCGAGTGAAAGCTCAGGTATTTGCTTGTGATCGTAAGGCACCCCATGTCCCAATGGATGTTCCATGAAAGTGCTATCAGACGGGCCGAGCGTTAACGGAAGTTGTAGGTTAAGAAAGATTGGAGAAACAGTACAACGTTTGCGAGAAGATAACGCTTATGTACGAATAATCTGAGTAAACCGTATGAACGATAGTGTGCATGGGTATGTCAGGCACCCGAATTGACAAAATAAAAAGCTAATTGAATTCAATTAAAGACGGAATTAATTTTCAAAGACAAGATACCAAAAAATCAGTTCTCGATACTCGCGAAAGCTTTGAAGAGCATTTCTGTAAGAAAATTCGTCTTGGAACACACGATGCCCTCCCTACCTTCACACAAAGAAAATGAACAATATATTGATCCGAAGTCCGAAGGCGCCATTTTATTTCATGTTGTCAAGAAAAATTAAATTAAAAGTGTTTGAAATTCGCAAAGGGTGACCTGCTTACCATACCATGACCCACCGAACTGATTTCGTGCGTGACTGCACCGAGAGGGGCGGAGCTTAGACGGGTAGGTCAAAACTCGCTGATTAAATTTTTTCATAAAAATCTGAGTTGCTTTAATGAATTCTGCACTCCCGATTACCCAAATGCACATAATAAAGTAATTTTAGAGTGACTTTAAAATTTTATTTGGTGGTCCCTAGATATTGACATGATCAATAGTGAGAGATTCTCATGTTTCAGAGCACTTTTCATCGGCATATGCGAATACTCAATTCATATTCGTGCCTGGAATGAATGATGGAGGACTCGCTCATATACTGCCACGACCCCCTCTACCACCCAATCTACAGGTAAGAGGGAGGGGGGAGGGAGGGACTGATCACTCCATTTCAGAAGCCACTCTCTTCCATCAAGAACTGCGTGTTCACTTCGAATCCAGCCAGAATCCAGCTACTCAATCAGGTGATCCTTTCCCCTTCCCCCTCCCCCCTTCCCCCTCCCCCTTTCCCCCTCCCCCTTTCCCCCCCTCCCCCCTCCCCCCTCCATCCTCCTCCTCACTTTATTGATTTCAGGAGATCGTCATCTGTCGCAATGACACAGTAGAGAGACTGTGCAAGAATTCCATACATGTCCCTGATAATCAGGATAATCTCGCCAATGATGTATGTCCCCTCAATTACTCTTCCTCACTCTACTAATTAATAATAATATCAGTGCTGAAAAATAACTCTTGAAAATGTTCATCCCAGATTTCTCTTTTGGACAGCACCTTAAAACACTTGTTTGTTATTATAGTGAGTGGGGAGAGAGTGGTTAATTGTTGATTGAAGGTGGCTCGTTCAATCACTTCGAATGCTCATTTGTGTCCTCTGCCTCCATGTATTCAACCAGTGATCTGGCCTCTTGATTGTACTCTCCGTCTCCATCCTCTTCCTGATCTACTCGTTATGGCTGATCGATTCGAGACTTACAATGTACAACAGGTGAGATCAGACTCTAACCACTCTCTCATCTCTCAATCTCCTTCAGAAAGGATGCATTGTCTCTAATCCGGGTCCATTCGGTAGACTACACTACCACTTCCAAGTATACTTCCCTGACACCAGAAAAGTTTGTCATTTTTCATTTTCACCAACTTTCCTTTTTTCCTTATTCAATTCAAATTCCAGATCGAGCCTTCATTTATCGATCTCTCAGCTTGATCTTCTTCCATTTCGATCTCTCATTCTTCTTGTTACATTCCATGTTTGTTCAATTCGCAATAAATATTAATTTGAAAGAAAATTCGCTGGTCTTACACTTTCATCGTTCTAATACTTGTACATGTTCAACTAATAGATAAAAGATTGTAAATTGATTTGATATCATTTTATCGAACATAATAATGATGGTTGAGACTCATAATAAAAGGAGAGAGCTGGAAGGGAGTAGTATAAGAGGCTGAGAAGGGAAATGAAACCATGAATGGGTAATACAATAGAGGGCGGCTCATTCTGTATGAACAATCTCTAAGTCGGACCTTCTTTCTCTGTTCTTCCGTCACTTTGATTGAATGACGAAGAAAGAAGTTGGACTGGTATAATGAATATAGAAAACTCGTGGTCATATTCAGATTTATACTCTAATCTTTAGACGGTATAAATAGTTGGAGATGTCCCATTATGTCATTGGCGGTATTCCTTCCTTCCCTCCTTCTTCCCCTCAATTCTCTTCTTTTCTTCTCGATCTTCAATCCATCCTGTCATCCTCGTCTCTCTCACATCATCCCTGTCTAATAATACAATGGTGCACCTTCTGCAATCTGCACCCCCTTCCTCCTCACCCCCCCCCCCCACATCACCCTCCCCCTCCCTTCCCCCGATTAGTAGTCTCGAAAGTAGTATGATATTACGATAATGACTCCTTCACTATATCTATCTCTCTCATCATTCCCATCTCAATTCTTCCATTCTCTTAAGTCATAAGATATCTCCACCCACCAATTCTCTTTTTACTCTCCTTTACGATTGAGAGCTTCAGTTTTTGAGCAGACAACGTCTCATTTTTTTTGTGATTCGTAGTCTAAATTTCGTAGTGGTTGGAAGGGATGGAAAGGTCTCTTATGGTGTCAGAGAGGGCGTCACCCTCCTCCTCCAACCCCCCCCCCCTTCCCCCTCCTCCTCCAACCCCCCCCCCTTCCCCCTCCCTCATCATTCCTCCTTCCTTCACCCGTCTGGAGAAGAGAACTCAGTTGATGTTGCCTTTTTGGTGGAAATAGTTAGATGATGACGATTTGGAGAAGGAGAGAGAGGGGTCATGGGGGGGGGGGGGGGGTAATGGGTTGATTCCTTAATTATCCTTCTTCAAATATACTTCATTTATGCTATGACTCCTCTGTTACTCCATCGTATCCCATATGTCTCCTCCTTCTCTTCCTCCTCCTTCTCATTCCTTCTTTCCATTCATCTCTTCAATCAATCTCAGAATGCTTCTCAACTGGATCAATTTCCTTCTTCTTCTCCTCTCAATCGCAATCGGAGATGCGAACTTCGCCATTGGAAGGACCAACTTCAGGTGATATATTCTCATTTCGCATTGTCTAACTCATGAATTGAGGCCTGGTAGGAAGAGATCTGATCCATGGATGAAAGAAGGAGGAGGTCAGTCGCCAATCCAAATCTCAATCTAGATGAGAGAGAGAGAATCGTGTGAAATGAGACTGCAAAGGGAAGGGATTGATGAATATGTTGATTGATGGTCCATATCTCTCTCTCCTTCTCTCCTTTCTCTTCAGATACTACATCGGAGTGTATTCTCGATCCATTCTGTGTCAATAGCATCGATTCGGGATATCGATTGACTCGTCATCCTCGATATCGTCCTCCCTACCGTACTCCACTAACCCATTACTGAATATGATGGAGGATAAAGCATTGACTGTTTCCTGTGTATTTCAATCTCGAGTCTCATCTCCTTTCTCATCTCTTCTTGTATCTCTCTTCCAATCTGAGGAATGTCCTTTATTTTGTCCACTCCATCTACGCTCTTCCCTCATCCTCCCCCTCACTCTCCTCTTCCTTCTCTAAATCAATCGATTGATCTGCCGTACTGGGATGTCCCGTCAATCTCTCCTCCCTACAGACTACCATAGTCAGTCCTCGATTCGTGTCTACCGTAGTCGTCTGTCTCTCCTTCTCCTTCCTCTCTCCATTGTCATTCTCTTCGTCATCATCAGTTCCTACAACAGCAAGTTAATTGATCAATTCAATGCTTATATCATTCTAATCCTTAAGTGAATTGGAATCAATCCGTGAGATGAAGGAAGGATCTTCCATTCAAATTAAGAGAATGGACGGCATTCCAGGAGAAGTTGAGAGGTATTCCAATATCATTTATTCTATCCACACTCCATTTATTTTCAGTATCGAGACGTCTAATAATGAAGTAGAGGAGGAAGAGAAAAAGAAGGAGAAGAAGAAGGGGAAGGAGGAAAAGGAGGAAGAGGGATACGATGGTCAGATGGATCTCTTCTCTCTGTACTGCTTTCAAACCCCACTGTTTCGACTTTCTCTCGTCAAATTTTGTCATATTTTGAATGAAATTGTTCAGATATGATTGAGGGTCGAGATGTGAGAGAGAAAGAAGAAGAATTGGCAGCGACATTCAAATCAATCCTTGAATTTCCATTCCCTCATTTATCTCTCAATGGAACCATTCCTACTATTGATAACTCAACTATCCCTCATTCATCCAATTCATCTCTTATTGACTCAATTACTTTGATAGATATTTCAAAATCGAATAGAACGGATGATCAATTGATTATTCCCTTCGATTCATACGAAGAAAAGAAGATTGAGAGAGGACAATTCAATGATTCCCAACCTCAAACACCCATTGTTGATACGGACGTATAATAGTCTTTTTCGATTGTTCAGCCTTCCTTCTAACTCTTCGAATCTCTAGTGTGTCTTCTCCCGATGAATAATAACCTTACTTTATATTCTCATTTTGTAAAAACCCATTTCAGACTAAAATATGATTGTTCTTGATGTGAGTCATAAATAGTAATTAGTCTGTACGTTAATGAACTATTTGAAGGGATGGTTCTGGATAAAAGAGAGAGGAATCTAAGATGAATCTGATAATTCGTGTGAAGTGATGAGAGAGAGAGAGAAAGAGAGAGAGAGAGAGAGAGAGAAAGAGAGAGAGAGAGAGAGAGAGAGAGAGAGAGAGAGAGAGAGAGAGAGAGAGAGAGAGAGAGAAAGTTGATGGTAGTTGAGACTACTTCGCAATCGAGAGTGAAAGGGAGTAGTGGACCTCAGTGAATGCAAACATCGGAGAGATGTGAGCACCTTTTGCCCCCCCCCCCCCCCCCCATTCCCCTCCCTTTCCCCTCCCCTCCCCCCTCCCTTCTCTCCTATCGGCATTACGAATTCATAATCACTCCTATCACCACGTCAAAAGAGACAGTTATCTGCGCTTTTTCTGAACTAATGTTGTATGGATATTGTGTGTCCAGGTGAATCATGATTGGTCTCCTCTCAAGTTGTCACTCTCTCTTTCCATCCAACCAGTCTCCCCCCTCCTCCTCCCCCCTTTCCCCCTCCCCCGATTATACCTCCCCGATCAATTGTTGTGTTCCATCTCTTCCGATGGCATTTCCCTATCCTCCTCCGTCCGCTATAGTCCCTCTCCACCTTTCTTTTCCTTCTGGTTTCCATGGTATTCTCTCCAATCCCTTTCGTCCCTTCCGTACTAATGACCACTATACCTTCCCTTCCATATTTTATCCCTTTGTAAACTCTCCCCCATTTGTCTCTTCTCCTTCTATCAATTCAAGTCTTTTGAGAAGGGGATGGCAGAGATTCCCCTAATGGACTTCACTCCTTTAGACGAGAAAGGAGATGGACTCACAGTTGATCATACTCACAATGGAGGAAATGATAAACCGAGTGAGTGGAGCGAGTCCTCCCCCATCCTATCCCCTCTATCTTTCTACTAATACAAGTCAATTAATTCCAATCACAGAAGAAGGAAGGAAACTCAGTCGAGTCAGTTTCCATCAGAAAAGCATCGATGAAGTGCAAGATTTTGTCAAGATGAAAAAATTCCTTGAGGTATCGCTAAATGATACTATTTGTGCAACTAATAGCCTGAGAAGTTGGTGATTGGTGATAAGTGAGAGATAATGAATTGGAATGGATTGTAATGGATTGGAATGGTCCATTCATGGTCTCAGGCTGCTTCGAATGGAGAGATTAGTGTACTACGAGAGATGCTGGATGAGGATAAAGCAGCTGCTACCAAATACAAGAATCTGAGTGGAGTGAGTGATCATTCTCACCCTGATTGACTCTCTCCATCCCATCTAAGATGACTGCACTTCATTTCGCCTGTCGATATGTCAATAAGGAGGCCGTTCTCCTTCTCCTTCGGAACTTTGCCAATCCCAATGCGTGAGTTCCTCCCCCCCTCCCCCCCCCCTCTTCCCCCTCCCCTCCTCTCTTGATCCCTTCACTACAGAGAAGACGATGAGCAATGGCGTCCTCTCCATTTCGCATCCAAGTACTTCCAGAGGGATCTATCTCGTGATATCACTGGTACACTTATCTCCCCCTCCCCCTTCTCATTCAGAATATGTTCATTGCAGAAAACTACTCACAGAATGAAGTGGAATGCAGTATGAACGAGACTCGAGATATAATAGAACAGCTAATCAAATTCGGAGCGTGAGAACTTTATTTCCTTGTCTGATCTTTCCTTCCATTATCTTCCTTGGCCGTTGAACAATCCGATTAGTGATTATTTAAATTCAATAATACAATTATTCACTCTTTATATTAGACGAATCGCGAGATATTCGATTACCCTGCGGCGGTAGGAAAAAAGTATCTCCAATCCCGATAAAAACTGAAACTTAAGTACTTCGAATGATTCTCTTTCAAACTGCGTTTGCCGATTTTCGATATAAGGTCTCATCTTCGAGTATTGTTTTATCAAAGTGGGGACTCTATGAAATTTACGACCAAAATTGCCTCGGGAAAACAGCCATAACTCGCTTTAAAATTATGCTAGAGACATTTCCAAAAAAGTATTCGAATGAGGAGGCAAAGCGTAACATTTCTTATGTTGATGCTGTCATTCCTTGTTCTTGTGCTGGAGCGGTGCTGTCGGTTTTCTGATAAAATGGTGTAATTTTTGAATTCGGAATTTCCCCAACAAGCGCTCAAGTACGTTTCAAAGAATATCCATGTACCTCAAACATATCCAAAAAATTAGAGGAATCGAGATATGGAAAAAAAGTAGGGCTCATTTTTGTCCCAAAAACCTGCGATTTTTGCAATTTTTCGATGTTTTTCAAGCACAACTTTTTTCACTCACCTTTTCATGAGCTCTTTCGACCAAAATCGGACCTAAGGGGGGACCACATGGTGAAAAAGTGGTGGAAGTCGAAAAAAATTTATACTTTTTTCCATATCTCGATTCCTCTAATTTTTGGATATGTTTGAGGTACATGGATATTCTTTGAAACGTACTTGAGCGCTTGTTGGGGAAATTCCGATTTCAAAATGACACCATTTTATCAGAAAACCGACAGCACCGCTCCAGCACATGAACAAGGAATGACAGCATCAACATAAGAAATGTTACGCTTTGCCTCCTCATTCGAATACTTTTTTGGAAATGTCTCCAGCATAATTTTAAAGCGAGTTATGGCTGTTTTCCCGAGTCAATTTTGGTCGTAAATTTCATAGCGTCCCCACTTGGATCAAACAACACTCGAAGATGAGACCTGATATCGAAAATCGGCAAACGCAGTTTGAAAGAGCATCATTCGAAGTACTTTGAGAACAGAAATCGTAGTTACGTGGTGTACGTATAACTGCGAAAGGGCCGTACGTAATCCCCGGCCCTTTCGCAGTTATGGTGAGGTGCACGCGGAACGTTTATTTCGGCGAATTTTCGAATTTCCGTCAAGTTCTCTAATAAACTCGTGTTTTATTGATTTTATTTGCTTCTATTTAATTTCAATAATGTTCACAGGAATGCTAGTTCACAGGAAGAAATAATGTTCGTTTTCGCCTGAATCGAAAATTCGCCGAAATAAACGTTCCGCGTGCACCTCACCATAACTGCGAAAGGGCCGGGGATTACGTACGGCCCTGACCACACCACGTAACTATGATTTCTGTTCTCACAGTACTTAAGTTTATCTTTTCATTGGAATAGGAGGAACTTTTTTCCTACCGCCGCTATCTGGCTGAAGTAGTAGATTATTTCGCGATTCGTCTCATATTGAGTAATTATCATAGATCAAAGGATTTATATTAAAATATAATCAATATCATAGACGATGTGGATACGTTATTCAATTAAAACAATTTTTTAAATTCTAGTTATTAATTAATTTTCAATTTTTTTCATAGATTTCAATTTATTTGTTGAAGTGAGGTGAACGCAATGGATATCTACGGATGCACTCCACTTCATTATGCCGCTATGAGGGGAAACTCCGCAGCTGCTCAAGTTTTATACAAGATGGGAGCAGATCCAGATGTGAGTACTCATTGATCACTAATATTCATTTTGAATTCTCATTGATGAATCCCCTCAATCATTTTTATTCTTTATTAACCAACGCATTAGGGAGCGGGAGGGAAGTGTAGGGTAGGGGTAAATTGTAGATATACAATTTCACCCCTACCAGCTCGCCCGAGCTTCCATAATACCACCTACCCTACCCTACACTTCCCTCCTGCTCCCTAATGCGTTGGTGAATAAAGAATAAGAATAATTCCAACAGTATTGTAACTCAGTAAAAAATGCGATGGATATTAGGCAATAATAATAATTTGAGATGAAAGATGGAAACAATATTACTCCATTCATGACTTCTTGCACTTATGGAACCATCGAAGTTTTCAATGTAAGTTGATCCAATTCTCACGTGCGCGTCTTCTTAACAATCAAAGAGATAAATGACTTCTATTCAGATAATCTTTGATCATTCGAGTAAATCGGAAGTGGATCGTCGCAAGAATACAGTCCTTCATATTGCTGCTCAACATGGTCATATCGAGGTAATCAATTCACTCCAATCAATTACGCTCCAATTAATCTAAGGTTCCTATTAAGGTATTACCACTTATTATAGTACAGCAGAGTCCGCCCCAACAAAAGCGCCATGGAGGTCACCCCGACTTTGAAGTGGCCTAAACACCCCTGAAGTGTAACTTTTTTACCTTTTTTGGCTGTGGGATTTGCACGTGGGGGCCATTGGATCTGTAAAAGCAGATTTCCGAAATTTACATTTTGAGCTACTTTCTAAGATATCATATTTTACCCGCCTCCTCTCCCCTCCACTCCCTCCACCCATTCCTCACTCTCATCTGGCGAGGGAGCGGTCGTTTATGAAAACGAGGGGAGGGTAGGAGAGGAGGGCTAAACGATGACGTCTCAGAAAGTAGATAGCTCAAAATGCGAAATCTACTTTCACAGATCCATTGGTCCTGACGAGAAAATCCCACATCCAAAAAAAGTCAAAAAGTTACACACTTTGAATGGTGCTTAGGCCTCTTCAAAGTCGGGATGACCTGGGTGAGTCACGGCGACCCTCCGTGGCGCTTTTGTTGGGGGGGGGGAACATCACCTGCGGGCGGGAGTCGAACTTGCCTGCGTCGGCATGCCAGTCAGACACCATGCCCATTAGGTGCCCGCAGGTGAGTCAGACACCATGCCCATTACCGCCGGGAACGCTTGACGGAGACTAGTGGTTGGGGCGCGCGCCTTTCTCTACCTCTTGCAAAACATCACCTGCGGGCGGGAGTCGAGCCTGCCTGCGTCGGCATGCCAGTCAGACACCATGCCCATTAGTCTAATTTGAGACTTCGACTTTTTGACCCTCGATACGGGATCGATCAAACCTGCCTGCGTCGGCATGCCAGTCAGACACCATGCCCATAATGGGCATGGTGTCTGACTGGCATGCCGACGCAGGCAGGTTCGACTCCCTCCCGCAGGTGATGTTTTGCAAGAGGTAGAGAAAGGCACGCGCCCCAACCACTAGTCTCCGTCAAGCGTTCCCTGCGGTAGGCCGCCCTGGCCTAATGGGCATGGTGTCTGACTGGCATGCCGACGCAGGCAGCGGTACTGAATAATCTGATCCAGTTAAAAGCAGAATGCGAAAAAAACAACTTTTGACATTGATTAATTCCACCGTGTATTAATCACGAGCTGTGACACGACAATTGAAGATATTTGATATTGAGATTGTGAGTCGAATGCTGGAATGGGCCTTCAATGGGAAATCGAGTAGTCCTTCTCTTATTCACGAAGTAAACAACGAAGGGAAAACTGCTCTCCAATTGGCTGTCCATGCTGATCATACCAATGTTGTGGAGGAATTATTGAAGAAGTACAAGGGGGTGATGAAGAGGAAGTGAGTTCATTCGAATGGAAGGAGGGATCCTCTCTTCCCTCAGAGAAGAAGAATGGCTTCTTCATGAAGCGGCTGCCAAAGGATACATAGATATGTGTGATGTACTCATTGAGAAAGCAGGAATGAAAGTGGATAAGGAAGATAATGATGGGTTAGTTAGATGAATGATAAATGGAGAAAGTATAGATGAAACTAGAGATCCTTCTAATAAGTGGCTGATTGGCTCATTCAAAGAGGCTCCCATAATCATTTTACTTTATCCCTTATTACCCCCTTTGTCATTCAGTCGACTTCCTCTTCATTCAGCAGCAAAGAACAATCATTCTGAGATTGTACAAAACTTCCTCAATATTGGAGTGAGTGCAAAGGGAACAACGAGTAGCCCCCCCCCCCCCCCCCCTTCCTCTTCCCCTCATTTCTCTCATTCAGTCCCATACAATTGCAAGTACTGATAACGAGGGATTCACTCCTCTTCTTCTTGCTGCGAGTAGTGATGGATTAGAGACTATCAAGGTAAGAAAATTGAAGGGGAGGGAAGGGGGGATGAATGGAGGGAAGGAGACGCTTGCAGATTCTACTCGAAAGAAAGGCCAAGTTCACAATATCAGATAGAGTGGGACGCAATATTATCATTATAGCTGCCAAGTACAATAGTATGAGAGTGCTCAAGGTGACATCTATCACTCCCCCCTCGCCTCCCCCCAGATTGATCTTTGATCTCTACAGTATATTCTGGAACATATGGACGAGAAACGACCAAACACGATATCGATGAACCGTGAGTTCGATCCTTAATCTCTAGAATGATCTTTGATCTTTGTCAGGTCGACATCGTCCATCTTCTCCACGTGGAGAAATCAAAGGGAATCTGAAGGAGAGAATGATCAATAAGACTGATATGAATCAAGAGACAGCCATGCATTGTGTCTGTGGGAATGGATATCTTGAGTTGGTTCGGGTCAGTCTCATCTCTTCTTTCCACTTGATCTTTGATCTCTTTCTCAGTTATTGTATGAGCATGGGGCCTCAATCACTTGTATCAACGAGGACGAAGAGACTCCTCTCCATTTGGCAGCAGAATCAGGTCAATATCAACATTTGATTCTATCCATTGTTTGAATTCCCTCGATATATGAATGGAAGTGTCTCAATCCTCTTCAGGTCGTACAAATGTAGTAGCTCAACTCTTGGAATGGGAGAGGAAATTATGCGTGGCCAAAGATGACCAGGGAAGGACTCCACTGCATCAAGCAGCTAAGTATGGTTAGTACTCTCACAACTATCTTCATCATAGATACAATCTCCACATATTTTCGCTTTTTGCTGTTTTAGTTTAAACTACTCCTGAATCTTTTGAAGCTCCACTACTTGAAATATTATTTAGATGGACTATATAGATGGATCGGAAGGGTATTCATCCTCCTCTTCCTTCGCCCTCTTCTCATTTCCATTTCCATCCCTCCCTTCTCCTCTATTTACAACTTCTCCTCTTTAATTAAACAGTTATCCCTCTGGATCCTTCCTCTTCTTCCTCTATTTCATTCCATTCAAACACCCTCTCTCCATTCAATCCATTCATGCTACTGCCCTCTCACTCATCACAATATCTATACCAATAGGGAATGGATACAGAATAAGCCTTTACTCATTTCCATCTTCCATCTAATAGGGTCATTCAATCGATGCCCCCTCCCCCCTCCTCCCCCCCCTCCCCCCCCCTCCTCCCCCCTCACCCCCAACCCCCCCCCCCCCCCCTTCTCAATCTTCCATCTGCCTTCCATGAGACCATCTGCTTCCATCTCTTTCCTCATTAGGACTCTCCTCCCCTCTCGATATGGTAGAGAGAGAGGAAGGGGAGGGAAGACTCCGCCCCTTCCTCCTTCCCCTCCTCCCTTCTAATTACATCTCTTCATGCTTCTCAGTAGACAGTCTTCATCTCTCACATCGTCCCTCTTCGTACCACCTCTTCTATTCCCTCCCCCTTCCCCTCTTCTTTCCATTCCCCATCCCCTTGGATACAACTCAGTATCATTCACTATCAGATAGACTGACCACTCTCCTTCTAATTCCTTCCATCCCTTCCATATCAGTTAGTAGTTGAGTGACCCTTCTCGAATGGATCCACTTCTTACCATCTGCATGCCTATCTCAGACCCACCTGTCCCCCCTCCTTTCCTCATCCATCTCCCTTAGGTTTCTTTCCCTCTTTACCTCCCCCTCCACCCATTCGCTCTTCTTTCAACCCATCTCATTCTCCCTTTATCCACTCATATATTAGGTATATCCTCTCTTCAACTGACTGAGATTTCTATATCGTCTTCTACTTCTGACTACTCATTAGTACTCTCTCTTCTCCCCTCCTCCTTCTTCTCTCTATTTCTCCATTTCTAGTCCGGCCTCTGGCTTCCCTTCATCGATTCTGCTCGTGTCTCCTTCTATCCATCCCCTCTCCCCGTCCCTCCGTCCCCCTTCCCCCCCCCTTCTATCTCTATCACTCAATCTCTTATCATCTACCGTAACCTACCGTATCTCCTGGTAATCGTTCGTTCACTTCGCCTTCGCCGGTGACTTTAGTGCTTGGTATCGAGTCGAACTAAGGCACGCGGTGAATGCCAAGGGAACAACGAGTAGCCCGTCTCCACCCCCCCCCCCCCCCCCCACCTCCCTCTACCCCCCCCCCCTCCCCCCCCCATCCCCCCATGCTCCCCCCTCCCTTCCCCCTTCTCATCTCCTCTTTTCACATACACGGGACAGCAAAAGGTCGGTTCTCGATGCATCATAGGGAATCTTCAACTCCTCTCCTCCTAAATCCTCTAGAGTTGGTCGACTCTAAGATGAGGGAGAGGAAGTTTCTCCCTCCCTTCATGGATATCGACTTCAATTCAGAGGATAACTCCTCTTTTTGTGCTCATTCCAATAGAAGAAGACGAGTTTCTTCATTGAAATGGGATATAAAACGAGGCATTCCATGTTGAATGGGGTTCATTTGGCTGACTTCTGGATTCACACCATAGAGTCCCCCCCCTCCCTTCCCCCCGCCCTTCCCTCATTCATTCCCTTGGTCTATCATTGTGAGTAGTAGAAATGCAGTGGTATTCCACCTCCATTTCATAGACTCAAACATAGACTGGAAAACAATCCATGACTGGCAGAAGAGAGAGAGAGAATGAGTGAGTGAAGGTGTGGAGCGAGAGGAGGGAGGGAGGGAGACTATCCACTGACTGACTATACACCTATATCTACTATTCACTCACCACTCAGTCTCTCACTACCATCCCATTACTGCAATTCCATTTAATCATGGTGTTGATTCCATGAGGGAAATATCTGAATAGAGAGATAGATAAATGAAGTGAATAAGTAATCGTCACAAAGAGTGAAGCATAGCTAAGGATGTATAGTGTGGTGAATTAGAGGTAAATGCTTACCTCATTCACTACTGAGTGTCACTACGAGTGAATGAGTGTCTTTCTCTCCTCAGGATTTGAAGATACGGTGGTGGCCCTGGTCAATGCAGGAAGTGATCTCCATGCCAAGAATGTTTATGATGAAACTGCTCTCGATTGTGCCGTCAAGTAAGGAGAAGGAAGGAAAGGAAGAGGGGAGGAGGGAGGGGGAGGGGGGAGAGGGGCGGAGGGGGGAAGGAAAGGAAGGGGAGAGGGGGGGGGAGGAAAGGAAAGGGGGGGGGAGGGTGGGGAGGGGGGAGAGGGGCGGAGGGGGGAAGGAAAGGAAGGGGAGAGGGGGGGGGAGGAAAGGAAAGGGGGGGGGGAGGGTGGGGAGGGGGGGGAATCACTGTAGATGGAAGGGAAGAAGGAAGGAAGGGAGAGATGATGATGATGATGATGAGGAAATGACTAATTGCAGGGCAGGACAACTGGCGACCACCAAGGTTCTAATGGACAGAGGAGCTCTTTCCAGTGCCGATGAAGATAGAGGGTGGGGAGAGGGAGAGAGAGGGGGGATGGGGGGGGGAGAGGGATTATCTAGAGGGGATGGAACACCTGGACAGATAATGAGATAGGGGAGAAGATGATGGAGAGGTAGAGAGGGAGATTACGAGTAGGCATGAGATGGGGGAGGGGGGGGGGGGAAGAGGGAAGAAGAGTGAATAATATTCAGAGTGGAAACTCCTCTTCATCTCGCAGCAAGAGCTGGTCATGAATCAATCGTGCAGTATCTCTTATCACAAGGAGTGGAAGTGGGGAGAAGAGATGAGAAGGGACAGACTGTCTTGGATGTAGCTATCGATGGAGAACACAAGTGAGAAGAGGAAGGGGAGAGGGGGGGAGGGGGGATGAATGGGATGAATTGAGGGAGATCGCTCGGATGCTCGTTGGTCATAAAGATTGGAAGATGTTGATGACTCCAAATGATTCTTTTCCTTTCCCTGATAAAACGAATTCCCCCAGGTTTGAGAAGATCAGAGAGACAACTAATTGAACGATTTGTTCAAGGGAAACTCCAATGCGAAAATTGATCAAGAAATTTCCTGAGGTGGCAGCAGTTGTATTCGATAGATGTATCACGTATGAGATCGCATAGTTTTATTGAATTAAACCATTCAAACAGTCATGAAGTCAACGAAATTGGTGATTTTGGATCTAATCCGTTCACTCAATATAATTATGAATATCTGGAAGATACTTGGATGGTAAAGAAGAAAAATGACAATGAGAATACTGAAAGTGAGAGACCACCCCCCTCCCCCCCCCCCCCCCCCTAATCACTTCTCCCTTGAAAGATCTCGTTCCATCCTCGATTCAGTCTCCATACGATCCAAAAAACTGGAAAATTATTACCCGGAAC